>ML254862.1:4795-68686 GCA_005239495.1 Nicotiana undulata | reverse complement strand
CTTTTTTTATTTTTGTTAGAGATGTATATATGGAAAAAAAGGGAAGAGGGGGGGGGGAATTGACTATTTTTAATTTTATTCTTTTTCAGTTGAGTAGTTTTGCAAGTAGTCGGCTAGTTAAGATAGCGAGATAATAAAGCAACAGAATATAAAGACAGAAGTAAATTGCAGGAATTAAAGACACAAGAATTTTATACTCGTTCGGATTCAATATGAATCCTAGTCCAGTCCCCTTGGGTTGCAAGGGTGTTCTTTTTCAGTGAATGTAGAGTATACAATGGGTGCTGTAGATTACAATGATGGCTTAGTTTCAGTGACACTCGTTTCTCTTTGATACAATGCCTCACCAGTGGTTTTCTCTCTTTCTTCTCTAACTTGTTACACAACAGATCTTAGAGGAGCTACAATGTTTGTATGTAGTAAAACAAAGAGATGGTAATTGGTTCGATCAAAGTATCTCTTCTAAGGTACAAGAACGGGTTTAAATACTTTGAAAGCCTTGATTGCAGAAAAGATTTCCCAACCCAAGAGATTTTATCCTTCGAAAGAATTGATTCTTTCCAAGAATAAGGTTATTCCGCAACGGCTATGGCAACGATGCGCTGGTGACTTCCTTTGATGGCGCCGAATATCTTCCTTGATTCTTGGTCTTTCCGAATTTAGCTGCATGATTGATTTACTTCCAGATTCTCGATATCTTTGATTGATTGATTCCTTCAATCTAGCCTCAATCTATTCTGTCAATCTTCATTGATTCCTTCAATCTTGGATGCAATCTTCGATCTTGTTTGATTTGTCCCTTCAATCTTGAGCACGTTTCAGGAGTACCTACACATACAACAAATATATTATTTTTATCATTAAAATCAATTCTAACAATCTCCCCCTTTTTTATGATGACAAAATAATATATATGTATAAACACCAGTTGACTTCCCTGTATTTTACTCCCCCTCAATAAGAGGCTCTGGTAGTCGACTGCTACTAGACTCTGGTAGTCGACTGCTTCTGCAAGATCCATGACTTCATGGATCCCCCTCAGTAAGTGTTGGTCGACTTATTCTTCATGACTCCCCCTCAAAATATGTCGAGGTTCTAACCTGTACTTTAGTCGACTTGTTCTGTATTTCACGTGTATTATTGTATATATCCTTTTCTCTCACTTTTTGACATCAGCAAAGAGGGAATACAAGACAAAACATGATTGATAGCAAAAAAATGTTTGTAGAGTTATGGTTAGGGAAAAAACAAAAGTATCATCCATCGTCTGGACATCCATTCCAAAAACACCATATCAAACAAAAACAAAAAAAATCGTCTTAAACTTCCACATTAACGGCACAGAAAATATGTAAGAGTGTTGCATATCGCCTCTTTCATTTGATCAAAGCTGGCAGCGGCTGAAATACTCATTCTATCATACCTGTCATGAATCTCCTTGAATTCCTTGACGGCATTTTCCTTTACCCTGAGAACTGCAACTTGAATATTGGATACATCAGACCCTGTCTCCTTGGAGATGGCATGAATATCACAAACAGTGGATTGAGCGGAAGAGAGAAGATCCTTGATTTCAGATAGTTGAGCGACAATGGTATGGGGTTTTTCATAAATATTAGGATCACTCTGGCTAGGAAGGGAAGCAAAAGGTTTGGATTTCGATTCGGCCGGAGCATGCTTGACTTCACTCTCTATTTCTTAACCCATAAGTCATTCATACATATATACCCCATACTTACAAATGCTCTGGTATTATAAGATTTTGAGACCAGGATGGAGGGATATTCAGAGATAGAAATATTGTGGGCTTCCAGAATGTGGGTAATGGCCATGCCATAGGGTAAACTAATGGGGTCTTCAGCAATCTTAATCATAAAATTGATAACCCAGGAGGACAACTTGATTTTGAGTTTAGTCACAAGACAATAAACTAAAAAGGTGTCTCTTTGAGAGAAAATGGAGAAGAAACCGGTACAAAGGAGTAAAGAGGTGGAAACAATATGGGCTAGAACACAGGTTTCAAAACTCACGTCACTAGGACCTAACCGGTTAGGAATGGAATCGGAAGGACACTCAGCGATGCATTTTTTAGCTTGATCAAAGGAAATTTCAAAATCATCAGGCCAAGAGTTTTTGAAAAGCATAGGAAAACCATAACACTTGCAGTGAAAAATTGAATCAAACAAGGAACAATCAAGAATAATACGCTCCTAGCACTAAGGACTCCAACCTATCAGGCTTACTGGAGCGAAGATTTGCATAGAACATTCTTACCAGGGGTTCATAGACTTTGGGCGGAGGAACAGAAAAGAACTTTGACCATCCTTGATAGACAAAGAGATCTTTTACCTTACAATTTAGGGCTTCCACGTCATCAAGATTGACTACCCTCCCATGAGCAATAGGCTTGTCTTTCAAGGCGATAAAGAAATCCATATTTGGGGAATCCCAGAAGTTTAGGTCATACTCTAGGGTACTGGATAGATCGATTTTGGATTTCTTTGGAGTGAACGAAATAGGGGTTTCTTCCATAGGTCGTTTACCTAAAGCTTTTTCTCCTATGGGTTGATAATGGTCAGATAGATCATCCTGAGAAGAGGCAAAACCTTTAGAGTGTGCGGACCCTAGGTCTACTTGTTCAGGAGGTTGAGAGGGGGTTTTGGCTTTGGAGCGAGTGCTTTTTCTAGTAGAGGCAGAGGGGTTCTTAGGATGTTTGGACATTGAAGAAGATTTCTGGTTGAGAGGGTTTCTGAGAAAGGTTTCTAGATGAAGAGGATGATGGGGATTGAAAGAAGACTTTAGTATTAAAAAGGGGTTTTCTGACGGTTGAGTGCAGAAAAGGAAAGGGTTTCAGTTGAGGAGACGCGATGATTTGATTTCCTTCTTTGAACTCTGCAACTGATGTGAAAAAAGAGGAAAAGAGAGGGAATCAGAGGCGCAATTAATGATTACAAACAGAAATAAAACATTAGGCATGCATAGATCAGTTAATGACATATTGGTCCTAATTCTTACTGCTAATGCACATTATGCCAAGAAGTTCTCTTAATAAGCAAAATCTTTCTTCTAATGAAAATATCAGTTAATTGATCATTTGTTCCAACAAACGATATTTCTATATTTCCTTTAAGAACATGATCCTTAATGAAATGATGCTTGATATCTATATGCTTTTCTCTAGAGATGTACAGGATTTTTTGAGAGACAAATAGCACTAGAACTATCATAGAAAATTGGTATAGGTTTAAAAGATAATTCATAGTCACCAAGTTGATGAGACATCCAAAGTAGTTGTGCACAACATTTTCCAATAGCAATGTATCCAGCCTCAGTCGTGGATAGTGCGACTGATCCTTATTTCTTACTGTTCCAAGATACCAAAGCTTTGCCGAGTATTTGGCATGTTCTACTAGTACTTTTTCTGTCTTCCTTGTCAGCTGCAAGATCAACATCTGAAAAACATTCTAAATTGAAAGTGTTAGAGTGAGGGTACCATAATCCATAAGATGCAGTTCCAATAAGGTATCAAATAATTCTTTTGACTGCTGTCAGATGGGATTCTTTTGGAGCTGACTGGAACCTGGCACATTTACACACACTAAACATGGTATCTGGTCGACTAGCAGTTAAATAAAGAAGAGAGACAATCATTACTCGATACTTAGTTTCATCAATAGGAGTGCTAATGGATTTGGCATTTTCCATACCAAACTTCTGAATCAATTCCTTGGTGTACTTAGTTTTCCATATGAATGTCCCTTCTTCAGATTATTGAATTTGTAGTCCAAGAAAGAACTTTAATTCTCGTATCATACTAATTTCGAACTCGCTTTGCATAAGACCAGATAATTACTTGCATAGAAGAGGATTAGTACTACCAAAGATAATATCATCAACATAGACTTGAATAATAAGATTACCTTCAGATGATCGTTTAATGAACATAGTAGTATCTAATTTACCTCGTGTGAAACTATTATCAATGAGAAATGAGCTGAGACTTTCGTACCATGCACGTGGAGCTTGTTTTGGGCCGTATAGTGCTTTGGTCAGTTTATACACGTGATAGGGAAATTTTGAGTCTTCAAATCCAGGAGGTTGTTTCACATAAATTTCTTCTTCGATGAAGACATTTAGAAACGCACTTTTAACATCCATCTAGAACAGTCTGAATCTTTTGAAAAATGCATATGCAATAAGAATTCTTATAGATTACAGTCGTGCTACTGGAGCGAATATTTCGTCATAGTCGACTCCTTGCTGTAAGTATCCTTGAGCGACTAGTCTAGCTTTGTTTCTGACAACTTTTCCATCTTCATTCAGCTTGTTTCTGAAAACCCATTTTGTTCCTATAACATGAGCATTTGCTGGTTTGGGTATCAGTTTCCACCCTTGATTTTTATCAAATTGATCTAGTTCTTCCTCCATTGCTTGCACCCAGCTTGAATCTTTCAGAGCTTCTTCTATTTTGTTCGGCTCAATCTGGGATATCAAAGTTATGTTTTCTTTCTTCTTGAGAGCTCCTATTGTTTTCATTCCTTCATTTGGATCTCATATAATGAATATTTTATGATACTTTGGTTCACTCCTCCATTCATTTGGGCGAACAACAGGAGCAACCGACTATTTTGCTGCTTCTGGTTGACTATTGTTGATCACACTAGTCGACTCTTCCGTGTTGGCAAGTTTACTAATTTACTCTTAAGGTTTGCTTGTCTCCTGATATTGCTGTATTTTCTCATCGTCACTTGTAGTGAATTCTTTCTCGGCCCGAGTGTTATTCTCATAAAAAACATGTACTGATTCTTCTACGCAGAAAGTGTGTTTATTATAAACTCTAAAAGATCTAGTATTCAATGAGTAACCTAGAAAAATACCTTCATCACTTCTTGGATCAAATTTTCCAAGATTGTCCTTACCATGGTTGTGAATAAAACACTTGCTCCCAAAAGGATAAAAATAACTTACGTTTGGTCGTTTAACTTTCCATAGTTCATATGGAGTTTTCTTCAGGATTGGTCTAATGAGGCATCGATTAAGAATGTGACAAGCAATACTTACTCCTTCTGCCTAGAAGTGATTTGGCAGTGAATGTTCTAGTATCCGGCTATATCCTGTAGGGTCCTATTTTTCTGTTCAACCACTCCATTTTGTTGAGCTGATCTTGGTGCAAAGAAGTTGTGAGTATATCCTTGATCATTACAGAAATCTTCAAATGTCCGGCTTTCAAATTCTCCTCTATGATCACTTTGCACAGTAGTAATAAGAAATCTTTTTTCTCTTTCAACCTTTTTACAGAAAATCTTCAATTTTTCAAGGCTTTATCCTTGTGAGATAGAAAAATCACCCAAGTGAAACGTGAGTAATCATCAACAATGACAAAAGCATATCTTTTACCTCCAATGCTGGCAGTTCTAGTATATCCAAATAAATCTATATGAAGTAACTATAAAGGCTTTGAAGTAGATACAATATCTTTGCTTTTGAAAGAATTTCTGGTTTGCTTACCAATTCGGCATGCATCACACACATGATTTCTAGAAAAATTCAGTTTGGGTAAGCCAATAACTAATTCATATTTGGAAAGTTTTTCTATCAAATGCATGCTTGCGTGACCAAGTTTTTTATGCCATAGCCAAGGATCATAAGAAATAGAAGTTAAGAAAATATGGCCATCTATACTTTCAAAACCATCAAGAATATAAACATTTCCATACCTTTTACCTGGGAGGATTGTTTTACCTGTTTCGTCCTCAATGGCACAACCTGATTTCTTAAATTTTACCTCATATCCTGAGTCGCATAGTTGACATATACTTAGGAGATTGTAGTTAATCCCATCCACAAGATAGACTTCAGTGAAATTGCAATTGTTGTTGAAAGGAACTATTCCGGTACCAACTATCTTCTCTTTTGAATCATCGCCAAATTTTACATTTCCTCTATCAATTTTTGTAACTTCCTTAAATAGATTCTTGTCACTTGTCATGTGACTGGAACATGCACTATCCAATACCATTTTCCTTAGCGACTTCTTCTATGGTGTTCCTGCAAAACATGATTTTCATCTTTTCTTAGGTACCCAAGTTTGCTTGGGTCCATTTTATTTAGCAGTACTAAATTCAGGATTATTTTTGGGTCTCCAAACCCATTTTGAAATATTTGATTTACGAACATGACAAAAGAAATATTTATGTCCACTCTTATTACATTAGTGACAGTTGGGACTTGATCCAGTTTTGGAGCTCCCACTTGAGTCAGAACTAGTGGACTCTATTCCGGTTGGTCCCTCTTTAGTCGACTTGTAAGACGTTTGGCGGACCTAGTAGAACTGTGACTGGTGGATTTGCGCATGATTCAAGTGCTGGTGGATTTGTGCATGCGGTTAAGCTGCACTATTAATCCATCATACTCATCCTGAAGTACATTTTGCTCTATCTCGCATACTTCAAGTTTGAGTTTCCAGTCTCTAACTTCTCTATTGAGTCTTTTTATTTTATCCAACAGTTTTTGTGACTCTTTTAGAGTAAGATCAAGAATATCCTTCAATTCATTACATCTTTCACAGTTATAGGGTCATACCTCGCTTGTTTCACCTCGTGCCATGAAACAATTTTCATTTTCGTCTTTTCTATCATCGTATGATTCGTCCTCATCAGTCTAACATCCAGAGATCTTGTTCATATCGTTTTCTACGATCGTCACAAAGAATAAGTTGGCTATTTCCTTATGTTCTGAACTGTCTTCATCACTCCAGCTTCCGAATGATTTGTTCTTGTTAAATCCTCTGGAGACTTTTCTTTTAAGCTCAGGACATTCAGCTTGAACACGTCCAAATCTTCCACATTCATAACATTTGCCATCATTTTTGTCTTGTTCACTATATTTCATGGTTCGTCTGGATGGAAACCTGCTGTTCTTGGTATTTATGTATCTTCTCATTAGTCCATCCATGTTTCTTGATACCAAAGTAATTTCTTCTTTAAGAGCTTCGGGGTCATCATCAATGTCACTTTCTGTTCTATCAGTTGTAGCTTTGAAAGCTACAGTCTTCTTCTTCTCTTCTTGAGTAATTTTCTTGAGATGAGTTTTTTCAAAAACTATGAGTTGTCCTCGAAGTTCATCATATGACATTTTGTTCAGATCTTGATTCAAGGTGACAACCTTTGTCTTCCAAGTGGTAGGTAGACTTATCTGAATTTTCCTAACTTGATCACCACTTGAGTATGGTTTACCAAATGCTTTTAGATCACTTATGATCTTGGTGAATCTAGCAAATATTTCTTCAATAGAGTCTCCTTCCTTCATCTGGAAAAGTTCGTAGTCATGAACCAACATATTGATATGAGTTTCTTTCACCTTGCTCGTTCCTTCATAAGTAACTTCAAGTTTATCCCACATTTCCTTGGTTGTGTCACAGCTGGAGATCTTCTCATATTCTTCACCACTTATAGCATTGTAAAACAAATCCCTTGCTTTTGCATTAACTTGCACAACCGCCATTTGTTCTTCAGTGTATGCATCAATATCTTCAGGTCTAGCAGGGGGTTTAGCAGCAACAGGTAGTTGATAGTTTCCCTTTTTGATGACTCACCATACCTTAACATCATATGATTTTTCCTTCTTCATTGTCTTGTGCCCTCTTAATTGTTGCGTTCCTTCCATATATATGTTGTTATATGCTACTTGTCTTAGTTGTTGTAATCGCACATCTTAGTTGTCACGTGCTTCACTTGTCCTATTGATTTTGTTATAGTTGTTGTGTTCCTTGACTTTTACGTGGTTCCTTTATTGCCGTGTACTCATACCTTATGATGGTATAAATTCTTGTAAATCGAGTATTGGATTGTTGCTGTTAATTTAAATTGCTTGTGGATCGGGTTGCGCACTGCAACAGGTAAAATAAAGGAGGATTGATATGGTGAAATAAGGGAGGATTATGATATTGACTTTGATTATATGGTGAGATCGGGTTGCGCGCCGCAACTTATATTTACTTATTATTATTTTTATTTACATGTGGAGGTTGAAGATTAGGGTAGAAGATTAGTAGGTAGTCATGTGTTTCCCTTTATCTTCTCTAGTTAGATAGTATTAGTGCTAGTATGACACCCCATTTTTTTTCTTTTTTCCTTAGTTTGCTATATTCGCATGTCTTGTTCCGTTACTACTTGCCATCGGTAATTCCGTAGTTTGCTAGCAGTACTTCGTTCATATTCTCGTGTGCTGCCTTGGATTGATTTCTCTAATTATACTGTCTTGCTATTACTTGTTATCGGTACCCCTTTTTTATTCTCTGTTGCTATCTTCGATTTAGTTTTCTAATTATTTTTCTTGCTATTACTTGATATCAGGGTTTTCTTCACCTTCTTTAGCCGAGAGTCTATCGGAAACATTCTCCCTGCACATCCAGGGTAGAGGTAAGGCTGCGTACTTTCTACCCTCCCAGATCCCACTTGTGGAATTATACTGAGTGGTTGTTGTTGTTGTTGATTATTGTTATTTACATGGTGGAATAAGGGAAGACCGTGTTTGTACGATGGGATTGGGTTGCGCGCCGCAACAGATTGTGTGTGTTGTATTCATTGTTGTATTGTGTTAGCTTTCAGTATTTATCATGTGAGATGCTGAGGACTGATCTGAGTTTACTGATTTCGAGGATTGAGTTGGTTTCACTAGTTTACTGCTTTGCCGTCATTTTCTGTTTTCCTTTCCCATTACTATTATTTTGGTAAATTGATTTTTAAGATGCATTTAGGATGCTGAGTCATTATCCCATACCTTGTAGAGTTGTTGGTATACAACAGTTTTAAATAAAGGAATTATTAACATGTTTATCTTATGTGACTCTTACGTTAAAGCTCGTCTTTTTCTCCGGTATTTTACTATTCTTATTAGTTATCATATATTACTTTAATTAATTTTTCAACTTAAACTCATCACCCTATTGGATTATTGTATCTTACATTGTTGTTATGTTTTTATTTAACAAACTCTAAATTTAATTCAGTGGTTATCCGATGCTTTATTTTAATTGAAAATGTTATTTTTGTCACCCAAATGATTTCTAAAATAAACTCATTTTCTCAATTGATTTCCTACTTTATACGAGGTTGTTATTATGTCTGATTGTATAAGATTAAATCTCCTGAATATTTTAAAGTAGCATTTGATACAGATACAAGGTACATGGTAGCTGGTGAATTTTACCGTTCGAAAGTGATTTGAAAAAGATATGGGCACAAGGTGCCATGTGTGTAAGGTTCGAAAGTTGTGACTTATGATCTGGGATTACGAGATATGATGCCCAGGGTAATGCTTGTTGAAATTCGTGCATTAGGAATTTGGTTGATTGAGTTGTCATGGGTTCCCTTACTTGAACACATTCATATTTCATCTGTACCTCGACTATGTTGTTTGCTTAGTCACTTGGTCGTTTCTCGTTGCCATTCGTGCTCCCCTTATTTTCATTGCTGATTGTAATTTGAGATCTTTCTGGTATTGGCCATATATTGATATTCTTGGTAGCTTTATGTCATATGCCACACAGATTTACATGTCCGGTATGTGTCTTGACCTGGCCACTACTCTATCGAAGTTATGCTTGATACTTACTGGGTACCTCTGTAGTGTACTCTACCGAGGCACTGTCTGTGCGACTGGAGACTTCAAGATACACCTGCCGGACGTTCGCAGGCTCCGAAATCACCTTTTATTACACTTTAGTTCCATTGTGTCATATTAGTCCGGACAGTGATGTATTGTTATTTATAATGACTCTTAGAAAAATTTATGATTTGTACTACCGATTTTGGAGTATTATGTCATGTTGAGATGTTGGCTTATTATAGAAACTTTTATATCATGCTAATTAGTTATTTGGTTAGAAATTTATTATTAATCAGCAAGTGTTAGGCTTATGTAATCTTAAATACTAGGTGCCATCACGATATTTTACGAAAGTAAATTGGAGTCGTGACAATTTAGGGCTAGAGATTATAGCAAGCCATGATTTTGAAACACACCTAAATTGCAACAGTGACTTTACGGGCAACTTTGGGAGTATTTCCATGCAGATGATTTCTTTGCATATGGAAGCGAGGTTTCTGGTTCAGAAGATACAATGTAAAACAAAACATAAGAAGTCGGTTGTCAATGGTCTTACGATACTTTATTTTATTTTTTGTTTTCGATTGTATTAGGGTTTTAGCTTTGGCCCCATTAAGAGAAAAGTACTTGCATTTTGGGCAAGTATTATTGTTTTATTAAATACACTTGTTTTGATTGTTATTTAAATTTTATTGACTCGTATCTTTAAGTTTGTTGTTACATAATAACGAAAATATCACTTTATGGAACTATCAATATGATGTGGTCGTGTTATTTACCTTGTATTTTTTTTCCCCTTTTTTTATTCTTAAATAATCATATTTTATCCTTACCCAATATTTTTATGTAATAATTCTACCACATACCTTATTTTTTCTTTATGATATTTATTTTTCGTATTGTTGTAAGATTTTCTCTCGTGAATCCTTTAATCTTTAAATGTTCTTTTATTTTTTTTATTTTTTGTTATTGCCTAAACTTGTATTGGCATGGTCGGAAAAGTAGCCCAAATTTACGGAGTTTAATTATCTTCATATATTTTCTTTATTCCTTTTAGCGGAGGAGCCAAATGGGTGCTAGGGGTTCAATTGAATCATCTTTAGCCGAAAATTATATTATGTAAATAAAATAAAAATAAATTTACTTGTTTATATTTAATTTGTTGAATTCTCTTAGCATAAGTAATTTTATTTTTGAATCCCCTTGTTTCAATTCTTCACTCTTTTTCTGTAAATGCATGAAATGCCACATTGCGGGACAACAATTATGTTTGGAAAGCTTTATATTCGCTCTATTTGAACTTCCTCTACTCGCGGTTGCTTTCAGTTTAAAATGGAAATGATAAAGTTTATTAAATTCATTATATTATATTAAATAGGATTCTCAAAATAACTTAATTTTCCCCTGTGTATATTTATGATCAAATTTCTTGGAAAAATGCATATAGATTGATCTTTGCTTATCATGAAAATATACGGATAACTACACAAAAGTCAATCACATTAATAAAAAAAACACTTACTACTGGGCCAATAAATGCATTACACTCAGAGAGTATAAATGATACGATACATAATTAAGAATCACTCAAAAGGTTTAAAACGACAAATAAAGAAAAAACAAACGGTAGACACCACACATCATAAAACATGTAAAATATTAGAATCCGTGGGATCAGTTGGATGGAGGAGGTGAAAGTGTTGGCATGGTTGGAATTGTTGGAATGTTTGGAAGTGAAGGCATGTTGGGAATAGGATTCATAGCAGGCATTGGTGGCAGAGTCATCTTCGGAATAGAAGGCAAAGTAGGCAAAGAAGGCAACGGTGTTGCTGTTGGAAGTGTTGGCAATGGTGGAAATGTGGCAGCTGTTGGCAAGTTGGGAATTTTAGGCAACTGCGGCATTGTTGGCTGAGGCAATGACGGTATTGTAGGCAAGTTTGGAAGTTGGAGTAGGCCGCGAGCTGCATCACTTGTGTTGATGCTTGATAAGGAAAATAATGCTATGATCAAGAAAAGGATTGAATAGTTGCTAGAAGAAGCCATTGTGTTAATTTGATATATTGTTTTGTTTCAATGAAATGAAGTAAATAATGAAAGTTGGAAATTAGGTTTAATTTGAGTGAGTTTGATCATTTACTAAAGAGGTATAAATAGGGAAAAGTTGTTGAAAAACTAGCTGTGGAAACATGACAACTCTCTATTGTTAGTTCACCTTCCTAAATGTTGATTTGAGGATGCACACATTTTTTAAGTCAATAATATTCTGGAAGTAGTTATACGTAGATGAAGTTCGGATCAACCATATTTAATATAAAATGGCACTCAGGTATACAAAATATTATATACTATATTGGTTTAACTTTTCCTAAAGTTTTAAAGGAGAACAAAACCACTGTTCAGAAAGAGGGTGAATGACTTGAGATAGGAATAGAGAAGAATGGGTTCAATAAGTAATATTTTCGGTAATAAGATATGTAATCATTAATGAAGAAATTTATATATGGTAACCTTTTTTCAATAAATTTTATAGAGTTATGCTGTCAATATCCTCTGTTTCTGGTAAAAGGAATACTAGAGTGGTACCCCCTCCCTTTCAAATTATTTTTCGTAATTTTTTAAAATATTCATCATTTTAGTAATTCAAGACAAAATTAATTTTTATTTTTGTTTTATCCTTAATAGTAATTGTTCCTGAAGATGGAGATGGCACATAAATAGAGTAAATATTCAACGAATAGAGATTATCTTGAGATATAAATAAAGATAAAATAATCAAAATTTACTCCTAATTAATATTTTGTTAAGAAGCATGTAAAAGAAAAATACGACAAATAATTTGAGACAAAGGAAATATAATTAGTGTTGATCTAATTGTTCACCAAATATTGTTGATCCAAACCTCATCTGTGCATAACTGCCTTAAAAAAATTTCTTGACTTAAAAATTTGTGCAACTGCGCCCTTTAACCAAACATTCATGTATGTGAGCTAACAATATGGACTGTAGTCCCCATGCTTCCACGCCAAAAATCTTATCCACTAATAGTGACAAGCCAAAAAATTTCTAGGATATTCAAACATAAAAAAATCCCGACAACGTATGTACAATATATATTATATACTTCTAAAACATGATATTTTACCTATATAAGTAGTGTAGTTTTCCGGTAAATGGTGGTCAATTCTTACCAGAGTGTAAATTCTACCGTGGAGAAGACTGATGTTCACCTAATACTTGTTAGTATAACTGTGTCCAAAATAGAAAATCAAAAAATGCAGAATTGAGAACAAAAACGAAAATTTCCGAGAAACGAAGCCGAGCAATGATGGTACGAGGCTTGCTCTCTTTTCAACTGTTTAACAACTAGAAGAAATATTTCTATATATGATGTCACGACCCGGAATTCCCACCGTCGGGACCGTGATAGCACTGTCATTCACTTGCTAGGCAAACCAACCTAAGAGATTCAATAAGCAAAATCCTAAACATTATAGCGATTAACAACAACTAAAAACATGGCAGATTAATAAGAGAGCGAAAATTCATAACAAGTCCAAATATTTAGACATAACTACTCAGAATATGGAGTCACAACTCACGAACTTCTATGATTTAATTACAAGTAGCTGGCTGAAAGAAAGTACAACTGTTTACGAATTAAAAGAAACAGTAAACTAAAACAACTAGAAGGGGACTCCAGGGTCTGTGGACGCCGACATATCTACCTTGGGTCTCCTATGTAATGAAGACGACATCTAGTCTCGAGATCAACTCGGACCGACACCAAAATCTGCAAAGAAAGTGCAGAGTGCAGTATCAGTACAACCGATCCCATGTACTGGTAAGTATCGAACCTAACCTTGGTGAAGTCATGACGTGGCAGGACAAGACACCCACAAACAATTTGTGCAATATAACCATACATATAGCAATAACAGTAATAAAAGAATTAGGGCAGGAAATATTGGGAAGATGACATGCTGAGGGGATCACAATAAAAGAAATCAAAGCAGTGATAAAAACTTGATCAATCAATACGCCTTAATACAGATAGAACAAGTAAAAAAAATGATAAAGGAAACTGCACGGCATCACCCTTCGTGCTTTTACTCTCAATCTCACAATATGAAATAATAGAATGACACGACATCACCCTTCGTGCATTAACTCTCTCATAACATGGCACGACATCACCCTTCTTGCATTATCACTCATAAAATATGGCACGACATCACCCTTCGTGCATTAACACTCACTCACAAACATTTGCACGGAATCACCCTTCGTGCTTTTAAACTCTCCCTCAACAAAACAAGGAACAATAACAGTAGAGGATAGAAATATCAAGGATCTGTCTTACCTCAACATTTAGTTCCATAATACCAACCTCAACTCTGAGCCAATACTCAATCAATACCAAATTCCGTAAAACATGATAAAAGTTGCTCAACATAATGAATGGCTAGTCTAAGCATGAACAATATAATTAAAGAATACAAGAATTACAAGAATAAGACTCACTCGCATGCTATGACTCGACAACAACGCATAGGTGCTCATCACTTAACCTATACGTTGTACTAAAATCCAAACACGTAGCAAATAGTCAAATAATATGTTACAACCCAAATTCTCAACCCTCGATATCGTGATGGCGCCTAACACCACACTTGCTAGGCAAGACAATGTTAGAGGGATTCAACATTTTAAAAAATTAAAATATAATACTAAGTCTAGAATTATCCAATAAACGAACCCTTAATAATATGAGAAATAATAAAACGAAACTCGAAGCTAACTATAATATCTAGCTACCCAGGGTTTAGAGTCACAACTCACGAACTACTAAAGAATACTACAAATAATTGGCTCAAGAAATATGCATCACCCTTCGTGCGTTTACTCTCATCTCCACCAAATAATAAATAGAATACACGGCATCACCCTTCGTGTTTTTACTCTCATCCTCACCAGATTATAAATAAGAATGCACGGCATCACCCTTCGTGCTTTTACTCTCAACCTCACAATATCGATAAATTATGCACTGCATCACCCTTCGTTCTTTACACTCTTCCTCACAATTTAAATAATTTATGCATGGCATCACTTTTCGTGCTTTACACTCTTCCTACCAATCATAGAATAGTCAATAACATATAAAGAGGAATTTCACAAGAAATCAGTATTTCATCATAGTTTCTATTACCATTTAATATTTCAATGTCAACTCAATGTTCACAATATTATCCATCTCGGTGGAGCCAGATACTAATCTTACAACATTCCAATAACAACAATAATCATAGATGATAGGCTTTAAAACAACCAAAATAACAAGAATTAACTTTCCCTCGCATGTTATGACCTGACCACAACGTATAGGTACTCGTTACCTCACTTATACATTGTATTTAGTAACAAAACAAGTAGCAAGTTGTCACACAATATCTATTCCCTCAAGATGAGGTTAGACACAACACTTACCTCGATTCTGCAAGTCACTCACTATTCAAGCACAACGTTTTCTTTAGAATTGACCTCCAACTCACTCGTATCTAATCACAATTGATTTAATATCATTAAATATTGCTAAAGGAACTAACTTTAATGCAAGATTATGAATCTCCTATGTTTTCCGATCAAAAGACAAAAACAATCGACCCCGATCCTGCTTTGTCTGAACTCGAGGTTCGGACCAAAACCCGTTTACCCATTCTCCCCCGAGCCTCGATATACAATTGGTTTTGGAATCCGACCTCAATTCGAGGTCTAAAATTCTAATTTTCAAAATTCCTAATTTCTACCAAAAAAATCCCAAATTATTCTCCAAACCTAAAACTAATATTTTAACGAGATTATAAGAAAAAGAGTCGGACAATAAAAACGCTCTCTTCTCTCTCATGTAAAAAACCCTAAACTTGAAGACTAAACGCAGCTCCTCGCACCACTGCCATGGCCTCTCCGGCCGGTGGCCAGCCACCTCATGTGGCTGGGCTGCCTCCCCATGCACCTCCCAACATACACCAACCCCCTGCGAGTCCAAACAACACTGCCCAGGCACCCACGAATCCCAACAGCTCGTCGCAACCCATGAACTACGCAAAAGCTGTGAATCCATCAACACATAACACTGCCATGCACGCTCCTGTACAACTTGTTGCTCTTATTCCATTGAGGCATGCTACGCTTTTACAGGGACAACCTATGGTTAAGTTCATGGAATCAGAAGTTGAAAGAATGAATATTATTGAAGGCTTGAAGTATGATGTGGTGTGTAAATTCTCATATGGTTGGCCAGAAATTCAAGAACTACGTCGAATTATCCCCATGCAATGTGGAATCAAAGGTGAGTGCAAAATAGGTTTCCTTAGGGATCGACATATTTTGGTTCGTCTAACATTATGGCCAGATTATATTAGTTTTACGTCGAAGTCAGTATATTATGTTAAAGATAAGTATGGGGAGGAGTATCAATTGAGAACTCTATTGTATGATGCTAAGTTTAAGCCGCGTGAAGAGACTCCTACAGTGATGGCATGGATTTTTTTTCCAAACTTGTTGCCAACTTTCTTTGTAAAGGAATGTCTTTTTTCTCTTGCTTCTGCTGTTGGTACACCATTACATCTCGATATGGCTACTATAAACAAGACCCGCCCCAGCTGTGCTCGTGTTAAGGTGTTGGTTGACTTACTATCTGAACATCCCAAGAAGGTTAGAATGGATATTGAAACTGATGGAACTGGAGAGATTAGGATTGAATGGATTACAATTAGGTACGACTATCTACCTAAATATTGTAACGAATGCAAACTCCAGGGACATGACATGCTTGAATGCTGGAGGTTACATCCTGAACTCAAGGAGACTAGAATAGAAGAACAGGCTATTGATGAGGGACTATGGACACAGGGAAGTATAAGTCAAGGTAATCATGTTGAACCAGTCAGGATCCTTTCGAGTGGAAGGGTTGTTGGTAATATGGGAGCTCAATGGAAAGAAGTGAGATACAATAGAGGGAAAGGAAAGGACAAACAAGCTCAAGTTCTGGACAAAACTGGACAGGACATAGTCCCAGTTCACAAGGACAATGCAGTAGTACCACCACAAGTTCAAACTGCTAATCAGTTTGCTATTTTGAATGTGGAGAGTGAAGAGGCTAATGAAGAAAATCAACTTGCTCTAGTAGATGGGAATGCAGAACATATATCTGTACAAAGTGATAAAGACATGCCAAGGTTGAACCATGTTGCACCATCCTATAGGCCAATGTCACCTGGGCTAGATAAGTCAAAAATGAAGTTTCCAATTACAACAGGGAAGGAGTCTAATCCTGGGGTCCCTAATGTCAATTCAATAGCTCCTAATATGAGGTCTATAAGGCAAGAAGATAACAGGAACAAGGAGAATACTGGTGGAGATATCCAGCATAATGAGTCTACTGCACAATGGGTGTAGAGAACTTTTAATGATAAAGTGGTGGCTATCAACACATCATGCCAAGAAGTACCTACACAGGATACTAAAATAGATGCAGAACTGGAAAACAAGGAGGATAATGAACATGTTAATGATCCAGATTTTACAAAATTCAAAAGTATCGAGAGAGTCAAATGGAAGGGAGGTGATTATGGGATAATCAGACAGAAGTGGATTCAGAGGAAGGTTACATTCCGGATGAGATGCCAAGTGAAGATGAAACTGGAGGGGATGCAACAAATGAGGAGGACCAAAGTGTGAATGATGTCAACAAAGAAAATCAGCCTAATGAAGTGCCCAGGTTACTAGGGCCTGAAACACAAACTGCCCTGGCTTAACAGATAGATGAGGTTGCTAATGAGGATGATCCTGGAGATCCTGGTGGGACAATGAGTGCAGTAGGTGAGAAGGGACATAGTTTAACAGAGCATGAGGAAACAATGGATGGAAAAGTAGTACCAGAAGTAACTACCAAACAACGTGCTGCAACAGCAAACCTTGAACAACTGAAGCAACTGCAGATTGTTCCTAAACCTAGTGAAAAGACAGTGACAAAAAAATAGCAAAATGCAGACCATCAAACAGCTGATGAACAAGGCATTGGGCAAGATGAGCAAGGCAACAAGGATATGAATGAAGATTCATCAATACAAAATTTCATGAATGTGGCTAGGAAGGGAGACCTATCACCTAGACACATGGAGAAAGGGAAATCAACAGGCAAAGGTAAAAGAAAACAAGGAAAAGATCCAACAATAGCACCAACAGGAGGAGTACAAACTAGGAGAACTTTATCCAAATCACATAATCATTAATGGATGCATTGCTATGGAATGTAAGGTCTTTTAACACTATGCATGCCTTTTAAAGATTGATAACAATGCACAGACGACATCATTTTGAATTTGTTGGAGTTATAGAGCCAATGCAACAGTCTAACAAAGTAGAGAGGTACAGAAGGAGAATTGGCCTAGCACAGGCAGTAGTAAATGTTTCTAACAAGATCTGGGCCTTCATTGATGAGGTTTTCGAGGTGACAATTGTGTACAACTTGGTACAATAATTAACTTTGAAATTACTGCATACTGAAACACATGTAAAACTGATGCTTACCCTAGTATATGCCAAGTGTGATGCTACTGAAAGCATTGAATTATGGGACTCTTTGTATTACCTGGCTTCAGACATGACATTACCTTGGTTAGTTGGAGGTGATTTCAATGTGATTTGGGATGAGGAGGAGAAGTTTGGGGGGCTGCATGTGACTTTGAATGAAGTGGATGATTTCAGACACTGCATAAATACCTGTAACTTAACAGACTTGGGCTTCAAGGGGAGCATCTTCACCTGGTGAAATGGAAGGTCTGAAGATGATTGCATATTTAAGAGACTTGATAGGTGTCTTGGCAACATAGAATTGCAACAATCTTTTCCAGGCTTAGAAGTCACACACCTATCAAAAATAGGCTCTGACCACTGCCTAATGTTATTGAAATGTGATATAGAAACCTCACCAATTAAAAAGCCTTTCAGATTTCTCAACTTATGGGTAAAACATGCTGCATTTAAGGAAGTCGTCAAATAAAACTAGGCAGTGGAATTATGTGCAAATCCTTTTGTGATATTTAACCATAAGCTGAAGAAACTCAAAAAAGCACTGTCTACATGGAGCAAGGCTACTTATGGGGATATTTTTCAGAAGGTTGCTAGCTTAGAAGAGGTCGTGCTTGTTCATGAAAGACAGTTTGAGTTAGCCCCCACTCAGATGAATCGAATGAGGCTGCAAAAAGTACAAGTTGAATTGATAAAATACTTGGCATTGGAGGAACAATTTTGGAGACAAAAGTCGGGCATGGCTTGGTTTAAAGATGGAGATTGAAATACCAAGTTTTTTCATGCACTAGTTAATGGTAGGAGGAAGAGGTTGAAACTGAGCAGAATTCAAGATAACATGGGAAACTGGATTGAGGAAGAAGAACAAATTGCAGCTGAGGCAGTTCCCAATGTGGTAATTAAATTGGATATGACAAAATCCTATGATAGGCTATGATGGCTATTTCTCACCAAAATATTGAGGAAAATGGGTTTTGCAGAAGCCTTCATTAGGTTGATATATGATTTGATTGGAAACAATTGGTATTCTATTCTTGTGAATGGCCGACCTCGTAGTTTTTTCAAGTCGTCAAGGGGTGTCAAGCAAGGTGATCCTCTATCTCCTAGCCTGTTCATTTTAACTGCTGAAGCTCTATCTAGAGGTCTGAATTCTTGCATCAAATTAGGAATTTCCATGGATTTGGACTTCCTAAATGGAGCCCAAAGATAAATCACTTGGCCTATGCTGACGATACTATAATCTTTTGTTCTTCTGATGCAATGTCTCTAAGGCTAGTGATAAGAACTAAGGCAGGTCCAAATGTTGTAATTAAATTGGATATGACAAAAGTCTATGATAGGCTATCATGGCTATTTCTCACCAAAATGTTGAGGAAAATGGGTTTTGCAGAAGCATTCATTGGGTTGATATATGATTTGATTGGAAACAATTGGTATTCTATTCTTGTGAATGGCCAGCCTCGTGGTTTTTTCAAGTCGTCAAGGGGTGTCAAGCAAGGTGATCCTCTATCTCCTAGCCTATTCATTTTAGCTGCTGAAGCTCTATCTAGAGGTCTGAATTCTTTGCATCAAATTAGGAATTTCCATGGATTTGGACTTCCTAAACGGAGCCCAAAGATAAATCACTTGGCCTATGATGACGACACTATAATCTTCTGATGCAATGTCTCTAAGCCTAGTGATGAGAACTAAGGCAGGTCCAAATGTGGTAATTAAATTGGATATGACAAAAGCCTATGATAGGCTATCATGGCTACTTCTCACCAAAATGTTGAGGAAAATGGGTTTTGTAGAAGCCTTCATTGGGTTGATATATGATTTGATTGGAAACAATTGGTATTCTATTCTTGTGAATGACCAGTCTCGTGGGTTTTTCAAGTCGTCAAGGGGTGTCAAGCAAGGTGATCCTCTATCTCCTAGCCTGTTCAATTTAGCTGCTGAAGCTCTATCTAGAGGTATGAATTCTTTGCATCAAATTAGGAATTTCCATGGATTTGGACTTCCTAAATGGAGCCCAAAGATAAATCACTTGGCCTATGCTGACGACACTATAATATTCTGTTCTTCTGATGCAATGTCTCTAAGCCTAGTGATGAGAATCCTTGGGGCATATGAGGCTGCATCTGGACAGCTAGTGAATAAGAGCAAGTCTGCAATATATATGCATCATCTCAGAGATGAAGATGAGGTGAGAGAAGTTGAGAGGACAACTGGTATTAAAAGGCAAGAGTTCCCGTTCACTTACCTGGGTTGTCCAATATTTTACGCAAGGAGAAAAACAGCCTACTATCAGGGATTGCTCACTAAGGTTATGGACAAATTGCAGTCGTGGAAAGGTAAATTGTTGTCCATAGGAGGCAGGGCTATACTCATCAAAAGTGTCCTGCAGAGTATGCCAATTCACCTATTATCTACAGTAAATCCTCCAAATAATGTGATCAATAAGCTCCACAAAATGTTTGCTCAGTTCTTTTGGAGCAGCAATATAGAAGGGACCTCTAGACATTGGGCATCATGGACAAACCTGTGTATGCCAGTAGAAGAGGGAGGTATAGGCTTTAGATCCCTGCATTATGTAGCAAAGGCACTCTTTTGCAAGCTTTGGTGGAACTTTCGAACTAAACCAAGCTTATGGAGCTCATTTATGAGCCAAAAGTACTGCAAGAAGTTGAATGCGTCATTGTGCCTTGGAGATATGGCTCACATGTTTGGAGGAAAATGTTAGACTTTCGAGATATAATAGAGCACAAAATAGTTTGGAAGCCAAGGATGGGTTCATCACTATTTTGGTTCAATAATTGGACTGGATTAGGAGCCTTGTATTTTCTGGTGCCTCAGCAATTTGGAGTAGATGAGGAGCTACATAATGTGTGGGACTTGGTGAAGGACAATACTTGGAATGTGGACAGATTAGATGGAGCTTTACCAGAAGAACTTGCACAGCATATCATCGAAAAGGTTCCACCTCCAGTGCATCACAACACTTTGGATTCACCCAACTGAATGCTGGAGACAAGAGGAAATTTCTCAGTCAAGACAACATGGGATTACTTGAGGAGAAGGAATAACACTGGTATGGCCTATAAGATGATTTGGGTTAAAGGACTACCATTTAAGATTTGTTTCTTCATGTGTAAAGTTTGGAAAGCTAAGTTACCACTGGACGACTTCATGCGAAGACTAGGATACTTCATGCCCTCTAGATGTTGGTGATGTGCAGATCCTAAGGAGGAGACACTAGTGCACCTTTTCTTTACATCAAATGCAGCTAAAACAGTTTGGAAATATTTCCTACAAAGGGCTGGGATCTCAATTGAAGGATTAACTTTGCACCAAGCTATCATTAAATGCTGGACTGCACAGGTTATTCCTAGAATAAAGCCTATAATGCAAGCTGTCCCGGCATGCATAGTGTGGGAATTGTGGAAACGCATGAACAACTTAAAATATGGTGATGCAGTCTCAGTTAGCACGGTCATATATCAGGTTTCATCAACATTACAAGCATTGGTACGGGTGAGAAAGTCAGGACTTCGAGTACTACATAGATGGCAGGACTTACTTACTATGCTGCAAATTATACACCTAAACTGAAATGGGAGAAAATTATATGGGAATGTCCTGATGAAGGTTGGATCAAGGTGAATTGTGATGGAGCAAGCAGAGGAAACCCAGGCAGGAGTTCCATTGGTTTTTGTCTAAGGGATGGAGCCGGGGATGTGAAATATGCAGCAGGAAGGGTGATTGAGGAAGGATCCAACAATGTCGCAAAGGTAAGGGCAATGGTGGAAGCCTTGAAAATGTGCAAAGAGATGAATTACTTCCAAATATGGGTGCAAACTGACTCGTTGCTCTTAAGCAAGATTATCGAAGGTCTGTGGGAACCTCCCTGGACAATTGTAGATGAGATAGAGGAGATAAGGACAATAAAGGAGGAGTACAACATCAAGGTTTCCCATACATATAGAGAAGGGAATAGATTGGCGGATCACTTGGCAACTCATGCTTTAGATGTGGGAGAAATTGAATGCTTCGACTACTGGGACCTTGACTCTATTGGGAGGAGGATAGTCAATGAAGCCAAACATCAATGGCCAAACTTGATGATCAAAGTTGCAAGAAACTAATCAATGCAATGGGCAGGAGGTCAAAAAGAGAAGCCAGGCTGATGGAGGAGTGTGGGTTGGCCTCTGATGAACCTCAATCATCTGGAAGCACTGATGGCCATGATCAAATCAGATCTGAGGAGATCATGTCTATCCTGAGTTTTACTAACCTTGTTGTTTGTTTTGCAGGTATAATCACAGTGCTAGAGTGTACCCTGATCGACTTCTTGGTGGTGGTAGCACTACCTAGCACTCAGCCCACTGGAAGGACAATTAAGAAACACAATAGCACTGAGCTATGGAGGATGAAAAAGTAGGAAAATCATGAGTATGTGCCCAGAAAGCTTAAGAGAATTGGGCTGCGAATAACGACCTGGGTTGCTTCTGATAACAAGTTCAACTATATTGGTAACATAATTAACCAAGGAAGAGTAGCTGGATGATGCAGGAAGTCAGTTATACAGAACAGTAAGAGAAGGTATGAAAATAAAAGGAAAATGCCCAGAAAGTTTAAGAGAAATGGGCATGGATTAGAAGGCATTGAGGAGGTTGAGGCTAAGTCTTTAGCCGAGACCAACATTGATAGGAATACTCCTAGAGTCTTAGTGTCCTACTTATTTTAAGAGGGAGAAGTAGGAGTAGGAAATATGGATCTAATTGAACTAGGCAATAAGTTTGGGAAGATACAACGAGTTAAACCAAAAAAAAAGAGGGAGAGAAAGCCCAGGATACATCAAAAAAATGGGCACATGAGCAGAGATCACAAAAGGAGATGGGGGTCAATTAACACATGGGGGAAAATCCAGCAGCATAGAAAATCTAAGAGATATGTGCAGCATCATATGGAGTCAGTTGAGAAGAGGAGGAAAACAATACATATGAGGATAAGACCAGGATATACAGGGAGTCAGGCAAGGAGCACATCAATAATTGGGAGTCTATATGTACATAGGAGGAAGAACTGCAGCAAGGAGGAAAAGGACATGAGTTTCCTGGGGGACAAGGATGGTTATACTAACAGTTGGAGAAGAAAAGAGGTCAGGAGGATGATAGGTCTGGTGATATCATCTGACCACCAAGTACAACTTCATATGGAGGAGTACATGGTGGCCTTCCAAAGGATTTCATACACCCTTTATGTTCTAATCCTAAGGGAGGAAAGCATAGGGTGTATTTTTTCACTAACTTTGTTTGCTCATTTTGCAGGGAACGGTATTGTGGTCATGCCCTATCTCTTGACCAACTCCCAGCCGGTGGTATTAGTAATTGGTACTCATTCCACTGGGAGGGAGACAAGGATAGGCACAAGCATGACAAGGAAGCTAAGTTGGAGGCTAATAGG
The DNA here is from genome assembly GCA_005239495.1 of Nicotiana undulata. Taxonomy (NCBI): domain Eukaryota; kingdom Viridiplantae; phylum Streptophyta; class Magnoliopsida; order Solanales; family Solanaceae; genus Nicotiana; species Nicotiana undulata. The sequence continues at coordinate 45,037 of ML254862.1, read as the reverse complement.
CTGGGGTGATCCTATTAGATAACTTTGGCATGCTCCATATCATGCTAAATGTGTTAGGACCTCACAACACAATCCCAGCATAGCAAACAAGAGGAATACACAAACTCAAACACAAGGACATACAAGCACCCTAACACTGCCCAGAAATTACAAAGTCAATACTAAGGCAGCGAGGTTACATTGGCATATAATTTTGGGAGGGTGGAATGGACGTAGGACCTTCTTCTTTGTGCATTCCACATCTCCAGTATACCAACTAGATAACCATACAAGGTGGAGACCATATCCATCTTTGGAAACACACGCAACTCGTAGCAAATACATGTTTGCACATGACCAATTCTGGGGTTGTGTGAAACATGGTTGGTCTTTTCAAGATGCAGGTACATTGCTGAACTTTACAATACACATGGAGCATTGGATTCAATGGGAGAGGATATATCTTGGTAACAACACACACGAATGGACATTACATGTTACATGGCTCAATTGGGATCACTGGTGCACATCATGGTTCGAGGAGGAAGTAGCTACTGGATTATGGGCATTTTTTCAGGCTTTGGACAATGCAATTACAAGAGAGTTCAGGCAGCAACATGTAGTTCATAACTTAGATAAGCTAGTTAAGTTCTTTACAATTTTGATAATGCACCTAGCAAAACATCTTGTGATATCATTATTGGGTATGAAAAGCCTAGTAATGATAATAGGAATTATGTATTTACATTTACTATTGTCCTAAAACTAGTAGGACAACATCGACCTTGTTATTTACTATTTATTAAATAAATAACTACTAGGCTCCTAGCCTAGTAGTATAATTTTCCAAAAAAAAAAAAAAAAATTAACGAGCTACTTCGAAATAAAACGACATAGTACATTATATTCCAGAAATACTTCATTTTCCCAATTGGAACTTGAAAACTAAAGATCAACTAAGTTGGATGAGTTTCTTTTGTCACATAACATCAAAGGGACAATCTATAAGTGAATGAAGACAACATGCATCAACTTTTTGTGAAATCATTCAATGTGGTTTAGAGGTTTTCCAAAATTCAGTTCAATAATGACTAACCGTTTAAAAGCAGGTTTAGTTATGCAAACAAATAATCTGACAAATATCAACTCCAAAAATAATCAGCCTTTATGCTACCAAAAATATGATAATAGAACCAAGCACCTCAGTTTCGAGTATGCCACTTCGACATCTGTATCAGAATCATTATCTAGCAGCGATAAAATTCCAATGGCCAAACAAAGTGCAATATCACAAACAATAAAAGGAAAAGTAAAATGACCTTTGCGTTGCTGAATCTCAGTTCAAACTACGATAACTGGACAATTCCTTAACAGAAAATTCGCCGACGACCTCAAACAGAACCGACGACCGGAGTTTCCGAACGACGCCTTCGATCTCAACTCTTGACGATGCTATTTTGATTTTTTCTTAAATAAAAATGGGCTGTTTCGAGTTGTTTCTAGCTGGGTTTTGGTCTGATTTTGGGATGGAATTGAAGCTCTTTTCGCTGGTTTCACGGGTGTTCGGAGCTCGTTAATGGACTGTTTTTGTGCAAATTTTTGGGGATGTTTTTAGGCTTGTTTTGGACTATTTTTGTGCAAAATTTCGGGGCTGGTTTTAGGCTTGTTTTGGACTATTTTTGTGCAGATTTTCGGGGATGTTTTTAGGCTTGTTTTGGACTGGAATTTGGGCGGTGCTCATGGCTGGATTTGGAGCAGTTTTAATGAAGAATTTAGGGCTGGTTTTTTACGATGAACATGGTGCTTCAGATAGCTGATTTTGTTGTGTTCTCAGGGTGGTTTCAGCTATGGTTTTGAGTGATTTTGGACCTGGTTTTTAGCTGAAATTTGCTGCGTTTCTTGCAGATGTGTTTGCTGCATTTTCCAGCTGACTTTGGCATGCTCCATGTTTTGCAGATGTGTTTGCTGCGTTTTCCAGTTGACTTTAGCTCATGTTTTGGGCTTAGGGAGATACGGCTTTTAGAGGAAGAAAAATGCAGCAACTGCTGTGTTTTTGAAGAAGAAGAAATGACGCTCCTTAGTTTAAGGGGGGTCTGATGAATGTCCTCCTTTAGGTCTTAGGTCTCTAATGTGTATACTACCTCCCCTACTCTATCAAGAATCTCAAATGGCCCGATATACCTAGGGCTCAACTTGCCCTTGTTCCCAAATCTCATAACATCCTTCATGGGCGAGACCCAAAGTAACACCCTCTCTCCAACCATGAATGCCACATCACTAACCTTACGGTCGACATAAATCTTTTGCCTAGACTGAGTTGCACGAAGTCAATCCTGTATAATCTTAACCTTGTCCAAGACCTCCTGAACTAAGTCTGTACCCAATAACCGAGCCTCTCCCGGCTCAAACCATCTAATTAGCGACCTGCACCATCTACCATATAATGCCTCGTAAGGAGCAATCTGAATGCTCGACTAGTAGCTGTTATTATAGGCAAACTCCGCTAACAGAAAGAATTAATCCCACGAACCTCCAAAGTCTATAACACAGGCGCGGAGAATATCCTCCAAGTTCTGAATAGTACGCTCGGACTGCCCGTCCGTCTGATGATGGAATGTTGTGCTCTATTCAACTCGTGTACCCAACTCAAACTGCCCTCCAAAAGTGAGAAGTAAACTACGTACCTAGATCAGAAATAATAGACACGGGCACACCGTGAAGGCGAACAATCTCTCCAATTTATATCTCTGCCAACCGCTCTGAAGTATAAGTATTTTCCACAGGAATAAAGTGTGTTGATTTAGTTAGCCTATCTACAATAACCCAAACGACGTCGAACTTCCTCTGAGTCCGTGGGAGTCCAACAACAAAGTCCATAGTGATACACTCCCACTTCCACTCAAGGATCTCTATCTACTGAAGTAAACCACCGAGTCTCTGATGCTCATACTTTACCTGTTGACAATTCAAGGAACGAGCCACATAAGCAACAATGTCATTTTTCATCCTTCTCCACCAATAGTGCTGTCGTAGGTCTTGGTACATCTTGGAAACACCTGAGTGAATAGAATACTTAGAACTGTGAGCCTCCTCAAGAATCAATTCATGAAGCCCATCAGCATTAGGCACACATATACGACCCTGCATCCTCAAAACACCATCATCACCAACTGTAACCTGCTTGGCACCACCGTGCCGAACTGTGTCCTTAAGGACCATCAAATACGGGTCATCATCCTGTCGATCTATGATACGCTCAAATTAAGAAGACCGAGCGGCTGTACAAGATAAAATGTGGCTGGGCGAAATATCCAACCTCACGAACTGATTAGCCAAAATTTGAATATCTGAAGCTAACGGCCTCTTACCGACTGGAATAAATGACAGGCTGCCTATACTCACCGTCTTCCTACTAATGCATCGGCCACAACATTGGCCATCCCGGGATGATACAATATAGTGACGTCATAATCTTTCAATAACTTTAACCATCTCCTCTGCCTCAAATTAAGATCCTTTTGCTTGAACAAGTATTGGAGACTGCGATAATCCGTGTAAGCCTCACACAACACACTATAAAGATAGTGCCTCCAAATATTCAACGCATGAACAATGGCTGCCAACCCCAAGTCATGGACAAGATAATTCTTCTCATGAACCTTCAACTGTCGAGAGGCATATGTAATCACCTTGCCTTCCTGCATCAATACCGCTCCGAGACCAATACGGGAGGCATCACAATTGTCACACCCCAAAACTAAGGGACATGATCGGCACTCGACCGGGTAGCCCCAGTCAAGCGGACTTGGATTTCTTTTTCCCTCCCACGCATTACCCGAGATTTCCGATATACATTATTCAACTGTAATTAAGACGCATTCTTACAATTTGAAATTTAACAATAGAATTCTGCCATTTCCAACATGTAGTACAATACTTACAAAATATACATAACACCCAGTTTACTTTACGTGGTCTACAAGTCATACTGCCCAAAATACATAAGTACATAACCCACACTTCCTGTCTACGGAGCCTCTAAGAGTACGAAGGAGTTATATATAATACTTGCCGGTAACAAGACTCCGGCTATACCTTACACAAATACAAAAATGTAAATCCGAAAGAAAAGGTGGCATGAACCACACTGGGCCCCAANCTGATAGGACGTAGAGGAGGCACTACTGTCGGTGGGCTGGAGTACCTGCTATAGAACCACCTACAATCATCACAAGAATGTAGCGCCCCCGGCAAAGGGACGTCAGTACATTTGAATTGTACTGGTATGTATGAACAAACTTTACTCTTAGTAAACTCAATAATGCACAGGCAAGAGACAGACAGAGAGTCACACAAATCACCGCACAAGACATAGAAAGATACACAATGGAAATTCCACAATTTTCACTTCATCAGAATCACAATCTCAATTCCACCCTCGTCCCTTCTCATATTTCAGCCTTATTTCCTCTGTTGCGGTGCGCAACCCGATCCCACCTGACAATCACAATAATTTGTTGTGTCTCAGTTGCGGCGTGCAACCCGATCCCACCTGACAACTGTTGCGGCGTGCAACTCGATCCCACCTGACAACTGTTGCGGCGTGCAACCCAATCCCACCTGACAACTATTGCGGCTACAACCCAATCCCACCTGACAATCACTATCACACCCTTATCACTTCTCACATATCACCCTTATCTCCCCTGTTGCGGCGCGCAACCCGATCCAACCTAGCAATCACATCTCATATCCATGATGACAAATCACAGTTCAATCATAGGAAATTTCAGCAATAAGAATACAGTTTCTTTACATAGCCTTTAGCATATACATTCAAACTCTTGGATTCATTATCCTTCTAGCACCGTTTACATAGCATGGTAGTGTGGTGATCAACTAAAGACAGGCAAGTAATACACTTCTCACTTCAACATAATTCGGACAACCAGTTGCACATATTCATAACAATACACGTACCGTATGCTCGAACCCCACAAGTGATTTTACAAAGATTAAAGTTACCCATACATACCTGGAGTCGAGTTTCCCTTTTTAACTTTTACTCACAAATCACCGAACCGACTAGTACCGTCAATCTAATTCACAATTATACATATTCAACTCAGAATTGGAAGTCATGCATGCAATTCGGACTCTCTCAAGCATTTTGCCAAACACTATGTGAACCCATTAGATTACCAACCCTATCTCTGTAAAGTTTATCCCAACCCACTCCCTCTCACTAGATTCACACCATTATTAAACATGCATGCAAGGTCTTAGTTAATATTTTCAAGAGTCAATCCATGCCAACCCTCCTTTTGTTTAAAATCAGAAAATTAAATGGAAAGAAAAGAAAGGGGCTGGGAACCCTTACCTGCTAGAATGAGGAAGAAGGAGATTACTCGAAATACCAGACTTGAGAGACTTTGAAAATCCCTTTGATGGAAGGACCACTTCCTCTCTCAAGAACTCTCCCTTCCTTCTCTCTATTTCGTTCAGAAAACTTGTTAAAATGAAAGGGGGCAGGAGTTAAATGAAGCTGGGGTCGGGTATAAAAATTTAGAAAATTAACAGATCGTGTCGAATATGCGGTCAGGAATGCGATCGCATTCCTGACATGCGGTCCGCATATTGGACCGCAGAATGGCCCTCAGGGGAGCCAAAATTTGGAAACATTATGCTTGTGTATGCGACCATTATGCGGTCCGCATACACGTTATGTGATCTCATTGTGCGTCGCATAACACCCCTTCAGCTGGGCAGTGATCTGCCCGTGTATGCGACCACTATGCGGTCCGCATACACGTTATGCGATCGCATAGTGCGTCGCATAACACCCAAATTTCTGGAAAAATTAAGTTCTTTCAAATCCCGGGGGTACCTTTACAAAATCAAGGTCCGTTTAAAGAATTTCCACAGAGATAAAAACTCAGGGACTTATTCGGGCATTATTTTAAGCAAGAAAGTTTACGGGTCTTTACATTCTCCCCCCCCCCCCTTAAAAATCATTGTCCTCGAATGAGGATTTTGGAAATCATTTGGTTTTTGAAAACATGATATGCAAACTTCCCAATTTACACTAACTCCAGTATTTTCAGAACATTTCGCCAGAGTTTCCTTTGTGTTTAGACCTATCCACCTGACAGAGAGCCCCCAAAACACATTTCTAAGCATCATTACACAATTTTTGCTATCCCTACATTTGGTATACCATTCATTACCTCAACACTTGCACATATCCAATTACCATGACAAACACATATAGCTCGTCCCCTTCTCATCACAATTTGGCATAAGATTCAATTAGTGGCACATAATATGCACATAACTTTGGGCCATTTCAGTGCGCCCCATACAGTTTAATCACCTCAATAGATCATAGATAATTCTTTTAACCATTACCAATCTACACTACCATTAATCACTTACTTATCATATTTGTTTCTGGAAGATTTTATTTGCTTTAAAGATGGTACACAACCTATTAAACAACTTTGTATACATTTTTAGCACGCATTGGAAAGTTACAACAATAAGGCAATTAGGAGAGGAAAGAAAAAAAATGGGGTGCCTTTGCACGAATCTGAGTACAACATCAAATTGCCTTGGAATCATAATTCACACGATCACTACTACACTTGCTCAAACAAATGGAGGTATTTTTCTTTCATTTCTTTCTCTGTTTCCCACGTGGCTTCCTCGACTCGTTTACTTCACCACAACACTTTAACAAAAGCAATCTCTTTGTTTCTCAATCTACGGACTTGCCTATCAAGAATAGCAACTGGAGCCTCTTCATATGATAGCTCTTCATTAACCTCAATAGTCCCAACTGGCACGATGGCGGATGGGTCTCCAACCACTTTCTTCAACATAGACACATGGAACACTGGGTGCACTAATGACATTTCATGGGGCAATTCTAACCTATAAGCCACCCGTCCTATCCTTTGAGCAATTCGATATGGCCCGACATACCTAGGGCTCAACTTCCCTTTCTTCCCAAACCGCATCACTCCCTTCATGGGGGACACCTTTAAGAACACCCAATCATCTACCTAAAACTCCAATTCTCTTCGACGAACGTCCGCATAGGATTTCTGACGACTCTGAGCTGTTTTCATCCTCTCTTGAATGACTCTAACTTTTCCCATAGCTTGGTGCACAAGATCTGGTCCTAACAATTCTGCTTCACCAACCTCGAACCCTCCGATCGGAGATCTACACCTCCTTCCGTACAATGCCTCAAACGGGGCCATTCGAATACTAGCATGGAAGCTGTTATTATAAGCAAACTCGACAAGCGGAAAATGATCATCCCAATTACCTTTGAAGTCTAAAACACAAGCCCGTAGCATATCTTCGAGCGTCTGAATAGTCCGCTCTGCCTAACCGTCAGTCTCTGGATGGAAAGTCGTGCTGAGATTTACCTGAGTACCCAAACCTTGCTGAAATTTAAATTAGCCATAAACTGGGCCCCTCGATCTGAGATAATAGAAACTGGAGTGCCATGAAGTCTAACTATCTCCTTGATGTACAATTGGGCATACCGTTCCGCTGTGTCGGTGGACTTGACTGGCAAAAAGTGAGCTGATTTCATGAGTCGGTCCACTATCACCCAAACCGAGTCGAACTTGCGCTGAATGCGAGGTAACCCTACCACGAAATCCATATTAATCATTTCCCACTTCCACGTCGGTATTTCCACAAGCTGGGTTAACCCACCGGGTCTCTAATGCTCGGCCTTCACCTGTTGACAATTCGAACATTTGGATACATGGTCCTCCACATCCCTCTTCATCCGCTCCACCAATAGACTTCCTGGAGATCATGATACATTTTCGTAGCACCTAGGTGCAAAGATTACCGGGAGCTATGAGCCTTTTCCATTACCCTTCCCCGAAGATTACCTACATCTGGAACACATAGACTACCTTTACATCGCAACACTCTGTCATTGATGCCGAGTGAAAGCGCCGAAATCTTGCCATTCAGAACTGCCTCCTTCAACTGTGCCAATGCTGGATCAATGAACTGCTTCTCCTTGACTTCCGCTATAAGTGACGATCCCGCCCCGTTATGCACCATAACTTCCCCTTTGCCTGAGGTCGAAAGCCAAACCCCCAAACTGGTCAATTTATAAACCTCCTGAGCCAAGGGCCTCTGATCCGCTTCCAAATGAGCCAAACTACCCATAGACTTTCGACTGAGAGCGTCGGCCACCACATTCACCTTTCCTGGATGGTACAAGATGTTCATATCATAGTCCTTAAGAAATTATAACAACCTCCGCTGCCTTAGATTCAGTTCCTTCTGCTTGAATAAATACTGAAGACTCTTGTGGTCTGAGAACACATCCACGTGGACTCCATAAAGATAATGCCGCCAAATTTTTAATGCAAACACCACAGCTGCGAGCTCCAAATCATGCATCGGATAATTCTACTCGTGATTCTTGAGTTGCCTTGAAGAATACGCTATGACCTTCCCAAGTTGCATCAACATACACCCCAAACCAAACCTTGAAGCATCGCAATAAACCACAAATCCCTCTATACCTTCTGGCAAGGCCAATACCGGTGCCGAAGTCAATCTCGATTTCAATTCCTGAAAACTTTTCTCACAAGCATCGGACCCCTGGAATTTCACTACTTTCTGTGTCAATTTAGTCAATGGGGAGGCGAGGGTAGAGAATCCCTCCACAAACCTCCGATAATACCCAGCTAGACCCAAGAAACTGCGAACCTCTGTCGGGGTCATTGGTCTAGGCCAATCTTTCACTGCTGCGATCTTTTGCGGATCAACCTGAATCCCTTCTCTGGAAACAACATGACCCAAAAACGCGACTGATTCTAGCCAAAACTCACATTTCAAAAATTTAGCATACAGGTGGTGATGACGAAGAGTATGTAGGACTGATCTGAGGTGATTATCATGATCTTCCCGACTCCGAGAGTAGACAAGGATGTCATCAATAAAAACAATCATGAAGGAGTCTAGAAATGGCTTGAAAATCCGATTCATAAGATCTATAAAAGCTGCTGGAGCGTTGGTCAGCCCAAAGGACATTACCAGAAATTCAAACCATAACGAGTCTTGAAGGCGATCTTAGGAATATCCCGCTCCCTGATCTTCAACTGATGATACCCAGACCGTAAATCATCTTTGGAGAAGAACCTCACACCTTGCAATTGATCAAACAAATCATATATTCGAGGCAATGGATACTTTTTTTTTATAGTGACTTTGTTGAGCTGCCGATAATCAATACACATCCGAAGCGACCCATCTTTCTTTCTAACAAAAAGAACCGGAGCACCCCTCAGCGACACACTCGACCGAATGAACCCCTTATCTAGTAAATTCTTCAACTGCTCCTTTAACTCCCTTAACTCTGTTGGAGCCATTCTGTATGGTGGGATAGATATTGGCTGCGTATCTGGTAGTAAATCAATCCCAAAATCAATCTCTTTATCTGGCGGAATCCCTGGAAGCTCGTCCGAAAATACTTCAAGAAACTCATTCACAACTGGCACGGACTCGGGGGCCGACACTTCTGAAGCGGTGTCCGCGACCCGGACCAAATGGTAGATACACCCCTTCTTAATCATCTTCGAGGCCTTAAGGCAGGAGATAAACCTACCTTTCGGCACCACACCATTCCCCTTCCACTCAATAACTGGCTCACTAGGAAACTTGAGTCTCATAACTCTCGTTATGCCGTAGAGCTTAGCAAAGCAAGAATAAAGCCAGTCCATTCCCATAATAATATCAAAATCTACAATCTCAAGCTCGATAAGGTCGGCCGTGGTAACGCGACCACCTACCGTGAGAACACAATTCTTATAGACTTGCGCTGCTATAATAGAATCACCAACCGGAGTTGATACAGAGAACGACTCATGAAGCTGTTCGGGTTTTATCCCAAAACTTGAAGCAATAAACGGGGTAACATAGGACAAGGAGGACCCCGGATCAATAAGAGCATAGTAATCAAGTGCTTGAACATTCAGAATACCTGTGACAACATATGGAGAAGCCTCCGCGTTCTGGCGACCACTCAAATCATAGAATCGGCTGGGTCCGCCTCTACCACGAGCCCCACCCCTAATTACACCACGTCCTGCTGGAGATGGAGGACTCACTGAAGATGTGGTGGATGAAGAACCGGATGACTGGGCAAACCCTCTACACATGCCCTGGATGGGCGCACGGCAATCCCGCTGAAGATGACCCCTCACCCCACACTTGTAGCATATCGGGCGATCCAAATAACATGCCTCAGTATGTAACCCTCCGCACTGAGGGCACAGAGCCCTCCCCTGCTGCCGGAACCTTCCTCCAGGATGACCTGACTGCTGGGGTCTCCTGCTGTCGGACCCTGATCTCCAGTGGCTATTCGGCTGATAACGGTGCATGGATGGCGGTGCACTGGCTAAAGACTGAGCATAAAATTGGGATGGCCCTGATGGCCCCCTCCCCTGAACTGGTCTCCCCCCTGAAACTCCGCTTCCTGAGTGACCCACCGACCGGGCTCTGCTGCTACTCTCTCTGTCTGCCCATATCTTCAACTTCCTAGCCTCCGTAGCCTGGGAGAATCCCACAATCTTCCCATAATTCATGTCCGAGTGCAAAGCCGTTGTAGCAGCCTCATTCACAACCAAAGAACTAAGACCCTAAACAAATCGTCGAACTCGAGCATCCATGGTCGACACCAACTGGGGAGCATACTTGGACAACCTTGTGAACTCCATGTGGTACTCCCAAACACTCATACTGCCCTGCTTGAGGACCTCGAACTCAGTAGCACGGGCTTCCACAGTCTCGGCAAGCAAAAAGTGATCCATGAACGCATCCACGAAGTCGCTCCATCTAGCCGGAGGACTCCCCTCTCCACGGGAACCCTCCCACATCTCGAACCAGGAATATGCTGCTCCCCTCAGCCTGTACGAAGCTAAATCAACCCCCTCTGTCCCTGTAGCCTTCATCACCCGAAGGGTCTTGCACATCTCATCAAGAAAATCCTGTGGATCGGCCTCTGGATCCATACCTGAGAACTCTGGAGGGGCCAACCACAGAAACTGGTTGACTCTGGAGCTGGCGGAATCTCCATGTCCGCTGGAGGACGCAGGGGTAGTATGATATCTTTGGGCCTGAGCGGCATCCAACTGAGTTAACATATGAATAGCTCCCCTGAGGTCCCCCTCGGACGTACCGGGACCGGGAGCTAGAACCGTAGAGGGATCAGGAATGTCAGCGGGAGGGATTGCAGCTCCCTCCGCCGCCGCAGGAACATGAATGCTTTGATCCGGAATAGAAGGTTCCGGCAAATTCAAGACCGGGGAGTTACTCTCACCCGCCCTACCAGGTACATGATTCAAAGCCACACTTGGGGTGGCATTGGACTCAAGGCCGAGTCGAGCTATCTTCTTTGGTGCCATAACTGAAAAACATTTCGGAACATAGCACGAATTAGACAAGGACACTTTCACTTTCCACTTCACCGCACGATATAGAATAACAATGAAAAGATTAATTTCCTAAATGTCAGTGTATCTCCCTAATTATATATGTGGTCGACAACGCACCGATAAGAAGGGCTCTTATAGACATGGCTCTAAGACATCCTAGGACTCTTTTAAAACCTTAGGCTCTGATACCAAGTTTGTCACGCCCCAAAACTAAGGTACACGACCGGCACTAGACCGGGTAGCCCCAGTCAAGCGGACCTGGATTTCTTTTTCCCTCCCACGCATTACCCGAGATTTCCGATATACAGTATTCAACTGTAATTAAGACGCATTCTTACAATTTAAAATTTAACCAAAGAATTATGTCATTTCCAACATGTAGTACAATACTTACAAAATATACATAACACCCAATTTACTTTACGTGGTCTACAAGTCATACTGCCCAAAATACATAAGTACATAACCCACACTTCTTGTCTACGGAGCATATAAGAGTACGAATGAGTTATATATAAAACTTGCCGGTAACAAGGCTCCGGCTATACCTTACACAAATACCAAAACGTAAATTCGGAAGAAAAGGTGGCATGAACCACACTGGGCCCCGAGAGGAGAGGGGCTCACCAAATTAGCTGATAGGACGTATATCGGTGGGCCGTAGTACCTGCTATAACACCTACAATCATCACAAGAATGTAGCACCCCCGGCAAAGGGACGTCAGTACATTTGAATTGTACTGGTATGTATGAACAAACTTTACTCTAAGTAAACTCAATAATGCACATGCAAGAGACAGACAGAGAGTCACACAAATCACCACACAAGACATAGAAAGATACATAATGGAAATTCCACAATTTTCACTTCATCATAATCACAATGTCAATTCCACCCTTGTCCCTTCTCACATTTCACCCTTATTTCTTCTGTTGCGGCGCGCAACCCGATCCCACCTGACAATCACAATCACACCCTTATCAGTTCTCACATATCACCCTTATCTCCCCTGTTGCGGCGCGCAACCCGATCCCACCTGACAATCACAATCATTTGTTGTGTCTCTATTGCGGCGTACAACCCGATCCCATTGACAACTGTTGCGGCGTGCAACCCGATCCCACCTGACAATCACAATCACACCCTTATCAGTTCTCACATATCACCCTTATCTCCCCTGTTGCGGCGCGCAACCCGATCCCACCTGACAATCACAATCACACCCTTATCAGTTCTCACATATCACCCTTATCTCCCCTGTTGCGGCGCGCAACCCGATCCCACCTGACAATCACAATCACACCCTTATCAGTTCTCACATATCACCCTTATCTCCCCTGTTGCGGCGCGCAACCCGATCCCACCTAGCAATCACATCTCATATCCACAATGACAAATCACAGGAAATTTCATAGATAAGAATACAGCTTCTTTACATAGCCTTTAGCATATACATTCATACTCTTGGATTCATTATCCTTCTAGCACCGTTTTACATAGCATGGTAGTGTGGTGATCAACTAAAGACAGGCAAGTAATACACTTCTCACTTCAACATAATTCGGACAACCAGTTGCACATATTCATAACAATACACGTTCCGTATGCTCGAACACCACAAGTGATTTTACAAAGATTAAAGTTAGCCATACATACCTGGAGTCGAGTTTCCCTTTTTAACTTTTACTCACAAATCACCGAACCGACTAGTTCCGTCAATCTAATTCACAATTAAATATATTCAACTCAGAATTGGAAGTCATGCATGCAATTCGGACTCTCTCAAGCATTTTGCCAAACACTATGTGAACCCATTAGATTACCAACCCTATCTCTGTAAAGTTTATCCCAACCCACTCCCTCTCACTAGATTAACACCATTATTAAACATGCATGCAAGGTCTTAGTTAATATTTTCAAGAGTCAATCCATGCCAACCCTCCCTTTATTTAAAATCAGAAAATTAAATGGAAAGAAAAGAAAGGGGTTGGGAACCCTTACCTGCTAGAACGAGGAAGAAGGAGATTACTCGAAATACCAGGCCTGAGAGACTTTGAAAATCACTTTGATGGAAGGACCACTTCCTCCCTCAATAAATCTCCTTTCCTTCTCTCTATTTCGTTCAGAAAACTTGTTAAAATGAAAGGGGGCAGGGGTTAAATGAAGCTGGGGTCGGGTATAAAAATTTAGAAAATTAACAGACCGTGTCGAATATGCGGTCAGGAATGCGATCGCATTCCTGACATGCGGTCCGCATATTGGACCGCAGAATGGCCCTCAGGTGAGCCAAAATTTGGTAACATTCTGCCCGTTTATGCGATCATTATGCGGTCCGCATACACGTTATGCGATCACATTGTGCGTCGGATAACACCCCTTCAACTGGGCAGTGATCTGCCCATGTATGCGACCACTATGCGGTCCGCATACACGTTATGCGATCGCATAGTGCGTCGCATAACACCCAAATTTCTAGAAAAATTATGTTCTTTCAAATCCCGGGGGTACTTTTACAAAATCAAGGTCCGTTTTAAAATTTTCCACAGAGATAACAACTCGGGGACTTATTCGGCATTATGTTAAGCAGAAAATTTATGGGTCTTTACAATAATATACCATGAAAGACCCTGAACCTGATGGTAACACCAACACCGGTGTTGAAGTCAAGGCTGTCTTGAGCTTCTGAAAGCTTGCCTCACACTCATCCGACCATTTGAATGGGGCACCTTTCTGCGTTAATTTAGTCATTGGGGCTTCTATAGATGAAAACCTCTCTACAAATCGACGGTAGTAACCCGCCAAACCCAAGAATCTCCTGATTTCCATGGCTGAAGTGGGTCTAGGCCAGTTCTTGACTGCCTCTATTTTCTTAGGATCAACCTGAATACCCTTTTCTGATATGATATGACCCAAGAAAGCTACTGAATCCAACCAGAACTCACACTTTGAGAATTTTGCATACAACTGATTGTCCCTCAAAGTCTGGAGCGCTATCCGGAGGTGCTGCTCATGCTCCTCCCGGCTGCAAGAGTATATCAGAATATCATCAATGAACACAATTACGAAGGAATCCAGATGAGGCTTGAAAACCCTATTCATCATGTCTATAAAGGCTGCTGGGGAAATAGTCAAGCCAAAAGGCATCACCAGAAATTCATAGTGTCCATACCTTGTCCGAAAGGTTGTCTTAGAAACATCGGACGCCCTAATCTTCAACTAATGGTAGCCCAATCTCATATCAATTTTTGAAAATACCCTGACACTGTGAAGCTGATCAAATAAATCATCAATTCTCGGCAATGGATATTTGTTCTTGAGGGTGACCTTATTCAACTGTCGGTAATATATACACATTCTCATCGACCCATCCTTCTTCTTCACGAACAAAACCGATGCACCACAGGGCGAGACACTAGGTCTAATAAAGCCCTTATCAAGCAAGTCTTGCAATTTCTCTTTTAATTATTTCAATTCAGGTGGGGCCATTGGGTATGGAGTAGTAGAAATGGGTTGAGTGCCCGGAGCCACATCAATGCAAAAAATCAATATCTCTGTCGGGTGGCATCCCCGACAGGTCTATAGGAAATACCTCGGGAAACTCACGAACAATAGGCACCGAATCTATAGAAGAAACCTCAGCATTAGAATCACAAATATGAACCAAGTAAGCCAAACACCCGTTCTCAACCATGCGATGAGCCTTGTCATAAGAAATCACCTTGCTGGGAGAATGACCAGGAGTCCCTTTCCACTCTAATCGAGGCAAACCCGGCAAGGCTAATAATTGTCTTGGCATGACAGTCCAAGATGGCATAATAAGGTGATAGCTAATACATGCTCAATATGATATCGAAATCAACCATTTCAAGAAGCAACAGGTCCACTCTAGTTTCAATAACCTCAATAACGACCACACACGAACGATACACACGGTCTACGACAATAGCATCCCCCACAGGCGTAGACACATAAACAGGGACACTCAAGGAATCGCGGGGCATAACCAAATACGAGGCAAAATAAGATGATACATAAGAATAAGTTGACCCTGGATCAAACAAGATTGAAGCATCTCTATTACAAACTGAAATGATACCTTTGATAATTGTATCGGAGGACTCCGCCTTAGGTCTGGCTGAAAATGCATACAATAGGGGATGAGCTCCACCACCCTGAACCACGTCATTGGGAGGACCTTTGATAGGCGGACCTCCACCTCTAGCGGGCTGGCCTCCACCTGTAATAATTTGTCCCCTACCTCTGGCTACCTGACCCCTACCCCTGGCTAGTTGGGCAGGTGGTGCGGCAGCTGGTGCTGAGACTATAGCACGGGAATCCTGGTACTGAGAATTACCCGATGCGCGAGGACAATATCTAGAAATGTGCCTTGGGTCACCACAAGTGTAACAAGACCTCGACTACTAAGATCGCTGGCCGGAAAACTGACCCTGTCAACCGGTATAACCACCCTGAAAAATGCTGAAGAGGAGGTAAACTGATAGGAGATAGATGATCATAATAAGTCAAGTAAGAACCATGACCACCTGAGGTACCATGAGATACCTGAAGTGCCGAATGAAATGGCCTGGAAGAATGACCTCTGCTGAAAGTAAGCCCGCCTTCATATGAGGCACCGCTGAATCCACCCGAATGGCAAGGTATATTGTGTGAACTCTGACCTCCCAATCCGAGAATCATCTCAACTCTCCTGGCTACATTGGCCGCATACTGAAAGGAAATCTCGCTCCTTGTCTCCTTAGCCATCTGCAACATGATGGGCTGAGCAAGGCCCTCAATAAATCTCCTGACCCTCTCTCTCTCAGTGGGCAACAAAAAATAACATGTCGATCCAAATCTATAATGTGATTCTCATACTGGGTAACAGTCATGTTGCCCTGCTAAAGACGCTCAAACTGGTGATGATTCTCTTCCTTGGTAGTGATAGGCAAGAACTTCTCCAAAAAGAGATGTGAAAACTGATCCCAAGTCAGAGCAGGTGACCCAGCTGGTCTAGTCAACAAATAATCCCTCCGCCATTTCTTGGAGGAACCAGCCATCTAAAAAGTGGTGAAGTCGACCCCATTGGTCTCCAAAATACCCATGTTCCGAAGAACCTCATGACAGCTATAAAGATATTCTTGAGGGTCTTCTAAAGTGGCAACACTGAAATGAACAACGAAAAGCTTAATGAACTTGTCCAATCTCCACAAAGCATCGATGGACATAACTGCCCCATCAACAAGTGGTGCTGCTGCAACTGGCTGAACTACCCCAGCTAGATTGGCTGCTGGGGTCTGAATCTGAGAAGTAGTCTCATCAGGAGTGTGGGTAACAGGAGTCGTGACCCCTCCTCCAGCCTGAGATACGCCTGCTGCCACGGGGAACATGCCAGTCTGGGCTACACTCTCCGTCCTGAAGCACCGAGGCAGCAATAAACCCCTCTGGGACCTGAGTTGGCCTCGCTGGAACGGTCTGAGCTGGAACCCCCTCATCAATCTCTATCTGGGGCCTGAGAAATGGCTGAGTCCTGCCCCTGCCTCGGCCTTTGGCATGGCCTCGACCTCTGCCCCTAGTAGGAGTTGCTGCTGCTGGAGGACCTGATTATTGGTCAGTGAAAGAAGAAGCACGTGTTCTCATCATCTGCGAGAGAATACAAGAGTTCAATCACAATTTGAGATAACAAGAATCGCACGGTAGAGTAGAAATAAATATGAGATTGTTCCTAACTTTATAGCATCTGAGAGATAAGTACATACGTCTCGGTACCAATCCTTCAGACTCTATTAATCTTGTTCATGAATTGTGACATCTAGGTAACCTAGTGCTCTGATACTAACTTGTCACGACCCAAATTCTCAACCTTCGGGATCGTGATGGCGCCTAACACCACACTTTCTAGGCAAGCCAATGTTAGAGGGATTCAACATTTAAAATAATTAAAATATAATACTAAGTCTAGAATTATCCAATAAATGAACCCTAAATAATATGAGAAATAATAAAATGAAACTTGAAGCTAACTATAATATCTAACTACCTAGGGTTTGGAGTCACAATTCACGAACTACTAAAGAATACTACCAGTAATTGGCTCAAGAAATAATGTATAATTGTTTTGAATCAAATA
The DNA here is from genome assembly GCA_005239495.1 of Nicotiana undulata. Lineage (NCBI taxonomy): Eukaryota > Viridiplantae > Streptophyta > Magnoliopsida > Solanales > Solanaceae > Nicotiana > Nicotiana undulata. The sequence continues at coordinate 27,453 of ML254862.1, read as the reverse complement.
AAACAGTAATCTAAATAACGTAGAGAAGATTCCAGGAATCTGCGGACGCCAACAGATCTACCTCGTGTCTCCATGCTCGATCTTAGATCAGACCTAAACTTGGATCTGCACAAGAAGTGCAGAGTGCAATATTAGTAAAACCGGCCTCATATGCTGGTAAATGTCGAGCCTAACCTCGGTGAAGTAGTGACGAGTCTAGGATAGGACCCCACATAAAAACCTGGACAGAGTAATCATGCTAACAAAAATAACAGCAAATAAATAATTTAAAATAGCAAATAACGGGAAGGGAGCATGCGATGGGGAATTTTTATCATAAGGAGTGAAGAAAACAATAAGACATAATTAGATAGTGATCAATAATAATTTTAGAAATTAAAAATAGAATGGAAACTTGCATGGCATCACCCTTCGTGCTTTTACTCTCATCCTCACCAGATTATAAATAAGAATGCACGGCATCACCCTACGTGCTTTTGCTCTCAACCTCATAATATAGATAAATTATACACGACATCATCCTTCGTGCTTTACACTCTTCCTCACAATTAAATAAATTATGCACGACATCACCCTTCGTGCTTTACACTCTTCCTCACCAATCATAGAATCATCAATAACATATAAAGAGAAATTTTCACAAGAAATCAGTATTTCATCATAGTTTCTATCACCATTTAATATTTCGATCTCAACTCAATGTTCACAATATTATCCATCTCAGTGGAACCGGATACTAATCTTCCAACATTCCAATAACAACAATAATCATAGATGATAGACTTTTAAACAATAAAATAACAAGAATTAACTTTCCCTCGCATGTTATGACCTGACCATAACGTATAGGTACTCGTCACCTCACCTATACATTGTATTTAGTAACAAAACAAGTAGCAAGTAGTCACACAATACCTATTCCCTCAAGCTGAGGTTAGACACAACACTTACCTCGATTCTACAGGCCACTCACTGCTCAAGCACATCTTTTCCTTTAGAATTGGCCTCCAACTCACTCGTATCTAATCATAATTGATTTAATATCATTAAATATTGCTAAAGGAACTAACTGTACTGCAAGATTATGAATCTCCTATGGTTCCTATCAAAATACAAAAAAAAATCGACCCCGGGCTCGCTTGGCCTGAACTCGAGGTTCGGTCCAAAACTCATTTACACAATCTCTCCCGAGCCCGGATATACAGTAAAGTTTTGGAAACCGACCTCAATTCAAGGTCTAAATTCCCAAATTTCGAAATTCCTAAGTTCTACCCAAAAATCTCAAATTATTCTCCAAACCTAAAACTAATATTTTAACGAGCTACTTCAAAATAAAATGACATAGTACATTATATTCCAGAAATACCTCATTTTCCCAATTGGAACTTGAAAACTAAAGATCAGCTAAGTTGGATGAGTTTTTTTTTGTCACATAACGTCAAAGGGACAATCAATAGGTGAATGAAGACAACATGCAACAACGTTTTGTGAAATCATTCAATGTGGTTTAGAGGTTTTCCAAAATTCAGTTCAATAATGACTAACCTTTTCAATGAGGTTTAGTTATGCAAACAAATAATCTGATAAATATCAACTCAAAAAATATTCAGCCTTTACGCTACCAAAAATATGAGAGAAAAAACCAAGCACCTCAGTTTCCAGTATGCCACTACGACTTCTGTATCAGAATCATTATCTAGCAGCGATAAAATTCCAATGGCCAAACAAAGTGCAATATCAACAAACAATAAAAGGAAAAAAAATGACATTTGCATTGTTGAATCTCATTTCAAACTACCACAACTGGACAATTCCTTAACAGAACATTAGCCGACGACCTCAAACGGAACCGACGACCGGAGTTTCCGAACGACGCCTTCGATCTCAACTCTTGACGTTACTATTTTGATTTAAAAAAATGAGTTGTTTCGAGTTGTTTCTAGCTGGGTTTTGGTCTGATTTTGGGATGGAATTGAAGCTCTTTTCGCTGGTTTTCACGGCTGTTCGGAGCTCATTAATGGATTGTTTTTGTGCAGATTTTTGGGGTTGTTTTTAGGCTTATTTTGGATTGTTTTTGTGCAGATTTTCGGGGCTGTTTTCGGCTTGTTTTGGACTGGAATTTAAGTGGTGCTCATGGCTAGATTTGGAGCAGTTTTAATGGAGAATTTAGGGCTAGTTTTTTTACGATGAACAAGGTGCTTCAGAAAGCTGATTTTGTTGCGTTTTCAGGGTGGTTTCAGCTATGGTTAGTGATTTTGGACATGGTTTTTAGCTGAAATTTGCTGCGTTTCTTGGCTGAAATTTGTTGGAGTTTAGTGTTGTTCGGTAGCTTTTTTTTAGGTGATGTTTTGCAACTATGTTTGCTGCGTTTTCCAGCTGACTTCAGCAGCTTTTAGCTCATGTTTTGGGCTGAGGGAGATACGACTTTTGGAGGAAGAAAAAGGCAGCAGCTGTTGTGTTTTTGAAGAAGAAGAAAACGACGCTCCTTAGCAAAAGGGGGTCTGATGAATGTCCTCCTTTAGGTCTTAGGTCTCTAATGTGTATATAACATTTGTTTTGATCTTCTTTGTACAAATTCTTTTAATCTATTAATTATATTTTAAAAAAATTACTATCTTCTCAACCGGACGTCCGAATCACGTTAAATAAACTCCGATTTTTACCAAATCTCACAGATAGGACTTAAATATTACAACAAACCTGTACAGGACTTCGAAACCAAAATACGGGCCCGATACCAACGGTTTCAAATATTAATTCATTTCTTTACTTCATTAAAAATCCAGCACAACAAATTCCTTCAAAAATTAATTTCTAAAGCTAGGGACCTCGGAATTCAATTCCGGGCATACGCCCAAGTCCCATATTTTACTACAGACCTCCTGGGACCATCAGAACACGGATCCGGGCCCGTTTACTAAAAATATTGACCAAAGTCAATTAAAACCAAATTTTAACTCTAAAAATCATTATTTCTCAGATTTTCACATAAAGTTTTCCAATTTCATGCTCGGACACAACACATAATACATAATCCCTCAAGATAAAGTTAATCTTTTTACGGCTAATGAGCCTGGAATGGAGTATTTATTCATAAGATGTCCCTTTAGTTCATAACATAATACATAATCCCTCAAGCTAAAGTTAGACACAACACATACCTCGCTCCGATGACCAAATTCAAAGCTCAACCACCGTTTTTCCTCTAGATTCTACTTCCAAACCACTCATATGTAGTCATAATTAACTTAATAACATAAATTACTACTAAAGAAATCGATTACAATGCATAAATTTAGGTTTTCCAAACTTTCCCCCAAAAAGTCAAAAATCGACCCCGGGCTCGCTTGGTTAAAACTCGAGGTTCGGACCAAAATTCATTCATCCACTCACCCCCGAGCCTGAATAAGTAATTAGTTTAGAAATCAGACCCCAAATTGAGGTCTAAATCCCAATTTTCCAAAAATCTCTAATTCTACCCAAACCCTCAATTTCTATCATGGAATTCATGAAATTAGCTTGAGCAAAATCGCCTCTAGGTCGTTTGGCTTTTGAAAATTTGAAAGAATGGCCTAAGTCCCGTTTTGGGACTGTTTTATGAACTCGGCTACAGTGTTCATCGCGTTCGCGAAGAGCAGGTCCTGAGTGGCCTACGCGATCGCGAGTAACTGGCCATGTTCGCGAAGGTTTATCCCCACTGACCTTCGCGTTCACGAGATGGGGTTCGCGTTCACGTAGAGTTACTTCTTCTCCCATCCCATCTCAACTAAAGCTACGCGTTCGCGTGAGACGGGCCTAACAATCGTCCCAGTGCTCCGTGATCGCGATCATAGTTCTGCGTTGACGTAGAGTAAAATCCTCCCCTAGCACAGATCCCCTTCGCGATCGTGAGAATGGCTTCGCAATCGCGAAGTGCAATGCATCAGAACACCAACTATAGCAAACACACCAGATTTTCTAAGTATCAAAACACCCGTAGCCTATCTAAAACTCACCCGAGCCCTCGGGGCTCCAAACAAAAACATGCACACAAGTCCTAAAACTTCATACGAACTTTCTGGTGCAATCAAATCGCAAAAATAACACCTAGAACTACAAATTTAGCATCAAATCAAATGAAATTTTCAAGAAAGCTTTAGAATTTCTATTTTTCCAACCGAGCGTCTGAATCACGTCATACTGACTCCGTTTCTTACCAAATTTCACAAACAAGTCATAAATGTTATATTAAACATGTACCGGTTTTCGGAACCAAAATACGGTCTGGTATCAAAAATGCCAAACATTAATAGATTCTTAAAACCAATACATTTTTAAGACTTTTAATTTTTGACAAAAATTCATATCTCGAGTTAGGGACCTCGGAATTCGATTTCGGGCATACGCCTAGGTTCCATATTTCAATACTGACCCACCGGGACCTTCAAAACATGTCCGGGTCTGTTTACTAAAAATATTTACCGAAGTCAACTCAAATCAACTTTTAAGGCAAAAATTATTATTTTTATCAACTTTCAACATAAAAGCTTTTCAGAAACACGTCCGGACTATGCACGCAAATCGAGAAGGGTAAAAATGAGATTTTTAAGGCTTAAGAGCATTGAATCGAGTTCTAAAACATAAGATGACTTTTTAGGTCATCACATATAAGCACACTAATTTTCCTCTAAAGGACGGACAAAGTTCCTTTGAAATAAAAAACATTTCAAATATTTTATTTTCCTCCATTTCTTTTTCACTCTACTTCTAATTCACACCCTAATGAAAATCCCAATAATACTTTTGGAACGTATCCTATCAAGTTTTGGGCATGTGATCAGACTCTGGCACTAAGCAGACTCGGACTAGAGTCAGTGTTATTGGCCCAATAAAAGGATTAGTTTTGAAGATTGACAAAGGAACTCAGAAATGAACTAGGTCCATCACTGGAAGACATAGACATAAGCAGATACAAAGGCACGTGAGGTGCACATGCAGGAGATAAACGCAATATGGTAAAATAGAGATATCACTTGATCAAAAAGCTTGCAAAAATGATAAGGAGAAGGACTCCTTATTTAGTAAGACCAGTATCTAAGATAAGGAAGGATTTGAGGAGTTGAGATTAACTAGAACTCTTCCACCAAGGAAGAGTAGCATTAGAACTCTAGCTAATTTCTTATTTACTAATCCTATATATTTTGGATTGTTCTTATTGTACAGGTACACACAAAAGCAGAAGTTAAGCAAGAATTGTGATCAAAATTAGTGAGGCAATTTTTCAAGAAATTCGTGTGAAATTTGAGTGTACGAATCTGAAGCTACTTGAACCAACTAGAAGAACCAGTTCCAACTGTTGTAATTTAGTCTAGTTTATTTGTAGTAGGTAGTATTAACTTGTACCTTTCCAGCTTTATCTAGAAGCATCTGTAATAGGTGCTCTATGTTTCAAGTTAGAGTTAACTTGGAGCTTGTCGCAAATAGCTAGAGGCTAGTTTGCTACAAGGGATTAGAGGTAATCCTAGGTTTACAAAAGAGTTTTTGTAAATATTGTTTTGGCTCACTGATGTAGTAAAGAGTTTTGTAAAAATCCTACTAGGAAGTAGGTCGTGGATTTTTCACTTTTTGAGCTAGGTGTTTTCCACGTAAACATATATGTGTTCTTTAATTTCTATATTTATTATTCTGTAACTATAGTAGTTGGAACACATAGAAGAACCTGGTCCTCTTATAATAAGTTCACACGAAAATCGGACACCACACAAATCACCCCCCCCCCCCCTTGTGTGGTATTGACGTATAAAATATCACTTGGCATCATAGCGGGTTATCCTTGAAGAGGCTAACACCTTAGGAGAAGATCAAGATGACTGCACTACCTGGGAACTGGGAAGGACAATCAACTATTAGGCTTCCACTCTTCAATGGCCAGTATTACTCCTGGTGGAAGAATAGGATGAGATACTATATAATTGGAGAAGACTACCAGCTATGGTACATTGTTACTAATGGTCCCTTGGCCACGATGAAGAAGAATGTTGAAGGAGTAGATGTGCCAAAGACAAGAGTTGACTGCACTGCTTAGGATTTGAGAAAGTGGGAGAAGATTGCTAAGGCCAAGAAGTGGCTTGTGTGTGGACTTGGTCCAGACGAGTACAACAAAATTCAAAGTTGTACCACTTCTAAAGAAATTTGGGACACTTTGAAAGTGGCTCATGAAGGAACGACTCAAGTGAAGAGGTCTAGAGGTACTCTACTATATTCTCAATATGAGAATTTCTCTATGAAGGAAGGAGAGACAATTCAAGTGATGTATACGAGGTTAACCACATTGACTAATGATTTGAAGTCTCTTGGAAGGACTCTTCTTGAAGAAGAAAAAGTTGAGAAGATTCTGACAAGGGTTCTGCCAGTTTCTTGGGAAAGAAATGTCGGTGCAATTCAAGAATCTATGAACATTGCAACTCTTAAACTGGATGAGCTGATTGGAAATCTCACTGCCTATGAACTTAGAAGGCAGACCATGAAGATGGATGCGCCCAAGAAGGAAAGGGGCCTAGTACTCAGAATCACTGAAGGAGATGATCTGGAGAAAGACGAAATGGCGATGATCACCAAGGACCTCAGGAAATACCTTATGAGAGGAAAGGGTTCCTCAAGAGGTGGAAATTACAACAAGACAAGGGTACCTGAAAAAACGACTAATGAGGGCTGCCGCAAGTGTGGGAAGACTAATCATCACATCAAGAACTGCCCTCAATGGGAAATTGAGTGGAAGAAGTAAAGATCTAAAAGAAGGAACAAGTAGAAGGAACCGGTTCATCCCAAGAAGAACAAAGGATCAACAAAGGCTATGTTAACTCTCTCATAACATGGCACGACATCACCCGTCGTGCATTATCACTCACAAAACATGGCACGACATCACCCTTCGTGCATTAACACTCACTCACAAACATTTTCACTGCATCACCCTTCGTGCTTTTACACTCTCCCTCACCAAAACAAGGAACAATTACAATAGAGAAATAGAAATATCAAGGATCAGTCTTACTTCAACATTTAGTTCCACAATACCAACCTCAACTTTGAGCCAATACTCAATTAATACCAAATTCCGTAAAACATGATAAAAGTTGCTCAACATAACGAATGGCTAGTCTAAGCATGAACAATATAATTAAACAATACAACAGTTACAAGAATAAGACTCACTCGCATGCTATGACTCGACAATAACGCATAGGTGCTCGTCACTTCACCTATAAGTTGTACTCAACATCCAAACACATAGCAAATAATCAAATAATACCTAATCCCTAAAGCCAAAGTTATACACACACTTTCAAAGCTCAACCACCGCTTTTCCTCTAGATTCCACCTCCAAGCCACTCGTATCTAGTCATAATTAAATTAATAACTTCAATTATTGCTAAACAAATAGATTACAATGCATAATTTTAGGTTTCCCAAACTTTTCCCCGAAAAGTCGAAAATCGACCCCGGACCCGCTTGGTCAAAACTTGAGGTTCGGACAAAAACGCATTCACCTATTCACCTCGAACCCGAATATGTAATTAGTTTTTAAATACGACCCCAAATTGAGGACTAGATCCCAATTTCCCAGAATTCCCTAATTCTACCCAAACCCCTATTTCTACCAAGGAAATACTAGATTTAAGGTTGAAATCTCATGGAATGCAATGGGTAGGGGAAGATATTAGCTTGAGAAAATCTCCCCTAGGTCTATTGGCTTTTTAATATTCTGAAGAATGGCCTAAGTCCTGTTTTGGGACTGTTTTATGAACTGGGCGATAGTGTTCATCGCGTTCGCGTGAACACTGTCGCGTTCACAAAGAGCAGGGCATGAGTGGCCTACACGATTCGCGAGTAACTGGATGCGTTCGCGAAGGTTTACCCCCCCCCCCCTGACATTCGCGAGATGGGGTTCACGTTAACGTAGGGTTACTTCATCTCCCCAACCCAGCCCAACTAAAGATACGCGTTCGCGTGAGACGGGACGCGTTCGCGTAGAGCAATCCCCCCCAATGCTCCGCGTTAGCGACCATAGTCCTACATTCACGTGGATTAAAATCCTCCCCCGGCCTCGATCCCCTTCGCGATTATGAGAATGGCTTCGCGTTAACGAAGTACAGAGCATCACAACACCAGCTGCAGCAAACACACCAGATTTTCTAAGTTTCAAAACATTCGTAGCCTATCTGAAACTCACCCGAGCCCTTGCGGCTCCAAACCGAACATGCACACAAGTCCTAAAATATCATACGAACTTGATCGCGCGATCAAATCCCCAAAATAACACCTAGAACTACGAATTTAGCGTCAAATCAAATTAAATTTTCAAGAAAGCTTTAGAATTTCTATTTTTCCAACCGAGCGTCTGAATCACAACAAGCTGACTCCGTTTCTTACCAAATTTCATAGACAAGTCATAAATATTATATTGAACCTATACTGGGATACGAAACCAAAATACAGTCCGGTATCAAAAATTCCAAATATTAATAGATTCCTAAAACCATTATATTTTTTAGACTTTTAATTTTCGACAAAAACTCATATCTTGAGTTAGGGACCTTGGAATTCGATTCCGGGCATATGCCTAGGTGCCATATTTCAATACAGACCCACCAGGACCTTCAAAACACGGGTCCGGGACTGTTTACTCTAAACGTTGACCGAAGTCAACTCAAATCAACTTTTAAGGCAAAAATTCTTGCTTTTATCAACTTTCAACATAAAAGCTTTTCGGAAACACGCCCGGACTATGCACGCAAATCGAGGAGGATAAAAATTAGATTTTTAAGGCTTAAGAGCATAGAATCAAGTTCTAAAACATAAGATGACCTTTTAGGTCATCACATATAACCACACTAATTTTTCTCTAAAGGACGGACAAAGTTCCTTTGTAATAAAAAACATTTCAAATATTTTATTTTTCGCCATTTCTTTTTCCCTCTACTTCTAATTCACACCTCAACCAAAATCCCAATACTACTTTTGGAACGTATCCTATCAAGTTTTGGGGCATGTGATCAAACTCTGGCACTAAGCAGACTCAGACTAGAGTTAGTGTTGTTGGCCCAATAAAAGGATTAGTTTTGAAGATTGACAAAGGAACTCAGAAATGAACCAGGTCCATCACTGGAAGACATAGACACAAGCAGAGTCAAAGGCACGTGAGGTGCACATGCAGGAGATAAACGAAATATGGAAAAATAGAGATATCACCTGATCGAAAAGATTGCAAAAATGATAAGAAGAAGGAATCCTTATTTAGTAAGACCAGTATCTAAGATAAGGAAGGATTTGAGGAGTTGAGATTAACTAGAACTCTTCTACCAAGGAAGAGTAACATTAGAACTCTAGTTAATTCCTTATCTACTAATCCTATATATTGCATATTATTCTTATTGAACAGGTATGCACAAAGGCAGAAGTTAAGAAAGAATTGAGATCAAATTTAGCGAGGCAATTTTCCAAGAAGTTCGTGTGAAATTTGAGTGTGCGAATCTGAAGCTACTTGAACCACCAAGAAGAACCAGTTTCAACTGTTGTCTTTTAGTCTAGTTTGTTTGTAGTAGGTGGTTTTAACTTGTACCTTTCCAGCTTGATCTGGAAGCGTCTATAATAGGTACTCTATGTTTCAAGTTAGAGTTAACTTGGAGCTTGTCGCAAATAGCTAGAGGCTAGTTTGCTACAAGGGATTAGAGGTAATCTTAGGTTTACAAAATAGTTTTTGTAAATGCTGTTTTGGCTCACTGATTTAGTAAAGAGTTTTGGAAAAATCCTACTGGGAAGTAGGTCGTGGTTTTTTCACCTTTTGAGCTAGGTGTTTTCCACGTAAAAATCATTGCGTTCTTTAATTTCTATATTTATTGTTTCGCAACAGTAGTAATTGGAACACATAGAAGAACCAGATCCTTAATAAGTTCACGCGAAAATCAGACACCACACAAATCACCCTCCCCCCCCTCTTGTGTGGTATTGACGTATAAAATAGCAAATGGTATCATATTGGGTTATCCTTGAACAGGCTAACACCTTAGGAGAAGATCAAGATGAGTGCACTACTTGGGAACTGGGAAGGACAATCAACTGTTAGGCTTCCACACTTCAATGGACAGTACTACTCTTGTGGAAGAACAAGATGAGAGACTATATAATTGGAGAAGACTACCAGCTATGGGACATTGTTACTGATGGTCCCTTGGCCACCATGAATAAGAATGTTGAAGTAGTAGATGTGCCAAAGACAAGAGCTGACTGCACTGCTGAGGATTTGAGAAGTGGGGGAAGAATGCTAAGGCCAAGAAGTGGCTTGTGTGTGGAATTGGTCCAGACGAGTACAGTAGAATTCAAAGTTGTACCACCTTTAAAGAAATTTGGGACACTTTGCAAGTGGCTCATGAAGGAACGGCTCAAGTGGAGAGGTCTAAAGGTACTCTAATATATTCTCAATATGAGAATTTCTCTATGAAGGAAGGAGAGACTATTCAAGAGATGTATACGAGGTTCACCACACTGACTAATGATTTGAAGTCTCTTGGAAGGACTCTTCTTGAAGAAGACAAAGTTGAGAAGGTTTTTACAAGGGTTCTGCCAGTTTCCTGGGAAAGCAAAATCACTGCAATTCAGGAATCTAATAACATTGCAACTCTTATATTGGATGAGCTTATTGGAAATCTCACTGCCTATGAACTTAGAAGGCAGACTATGAAGATGGATGCTCCAATGAAGGAAAGCAGATCGGTACTCAGAATCAATGAAGGAAATGATCTGGAGGAAGATGAAATGTCTATGATCACCAAGGACTTCAAGAAATACCTTATGAGAGGAAAAGGTTCCTCAAGAGGTGAAATTTACAACAAGACAAGGGTACCTGAAAAAATGACTAATGAGGGATGCTACAAGTGTGGGAAGACTGATCATCACATCGAGAACTGCCATCAATGGGAAATTGAATGGAAGAAGGAAAGATCTGAAAGAAGGAACATGACGAAGGAACTAGTTCATCCCAAGAAGAACAAAGGATCAACAAAGGCTATGGTAGCTTCTTGGGGAGAAATTTTAGATGATGAAGATGGAGATGAACAAGAACTTATGGCAATTGGCGAATCAGATGAAGACTCTGAGGTAACTATAATTCATCTCAAAGACAAGATTAAGTTTCTGGGTGAAGAAAAACTCCCTGAATTATTGCTAGATGTTATTAATAAATCTGAGGTAAAACAAAAAGGAAAAGGAACAGTTGTCTAAGGATTGTCTGATTTTAAAAGCAAAGTGTAAGAACCTGGAACTCAGAGTTAGTAAGACTGTGAGTGAAAATACTACTCTGAAGAATCAGGTTCATATATTTGAAGCTAATGTCCTAGAATTAAAATCTGAAAATCTAAAGCTGAAACTAGGAACCAGTAAGAAGATAGTTGACTGCTCACAACTCACTTTAGAAGAAAATGCAAGTAAACTAAAAGATGAGTTTTATAGGAAGGATGAACAGGTAAGAGTGTCGAAGGAGGAACTAGGCAAGGTCAAGCATGAACTAGACAGAACTTGTAAATGTAATAGATCATCTGATGCTTTGACATGGATACAGGACCATCATAGTAGCAATAGAAGAGGACTTGGCTTTGGAAATAAGCCGCCTAAGTGGGATCCTAAAAGCAAGTACCTCACTCTTCCTGAGAAAAAAATTTCTACCCACTGTGGTTAGATTGTTCACTATAAAAGTGAATGCAATGCAAAAGAAAAGGCCAGTCAAAAGCACAAAAGTTTTGTTTAAGGGAAGAATTGGTTAGCAAGTTGGGCTAAAAAGAATTTAATTAATCCTTTTGCTTATATAAAGGGACCCAAACTAGTTTGGGTTCTGATAAGCACCCACATATACCACTAATAAGTATCAAGGAAGGGGTCGAAGCAGCTTTTACCCGAACAGGTCGTGATCGATTTCCACAGGGAGATATGTATATGGGAGTTGAGTGTCTAATTCACCTAGTGGTGTTTCAAGTTCTTAATTACACTTCTCATCATAGAGGGTTTTGTAATTATACTAAGGTATAAACTAAAAGAGACTACTATCTAGCTAGATATGATCTTTTTGTGGATTTTCTCAATTAATGAAAAGCACTAGGATTGCAACTTACTCCTAGGCGAGTGACTAATGGGGTCTAAAATCAAAGATAACCTTGTGAATTGTGGGTGAATGACATAACCTCATGCTAATTTGCTCACCCAATACCTCTCGGTAATTTGGGTGACTTTACCTGAATTGTCCTTCTCAAGCACAATTGGGTGTTTCATTAAATCAAATGAAATGGCTCAAGTCAGGTGTAGCTATCTCTAGCATCCACCGTTTATTGGGGCTATCAATCTCTTGATCTTACACCAATACCTTGTTAGCCTAATTACCTAGACTTGGTTCATCTTTCTCAAGAATAACCCTAGTCATTAAGGCATCAAATAGTGTTTACAACCACTAAATCTGAGAATTATGCATAATCAGACTAAAAATCAAACACCCTATCGCACTCATCCTAAAATGAAAGACCCATTAGTTACCCACACTAGGGTTGGGTCACAACCCTAGCTTAAGGGTCTAGCTACTCATAATTGAAGAAGAAGAAACTAAAACAGATGATGAAATTGAACTCATAAATGTAAATTACAAGATAGAAATCTAAGAAATATTGTAAGAACTAGACTAAAATTGCTCAAAATAGACAAAAACTACAGTTCACGTATTCCTCCTAATAGCTGATAACTAAAAATATGAGAAAAAGATATATTTATACTAGGCTGAAAATACTGGACAAAATTTTCCCTACCGAGATTTCGCTCCCAGCATATTTCTGAGCGTTGCGGCGGAATGGCTTCCGCTGCAGCGGAATAATGGCCTCTGCATCGGTCTTGTACATTGATGACTCTCTGGTTCTCCATTCAGTGCCCAACAGAATATTGTGACGCCGTAGTTGTGGCTAAAATGCGGCAGCGAAAAAGTGCCACTGACCGCAAAAGTGGTGTAAAAACCCACTTTGGTTGACTCTCTGAAGTTTGACAAACGCTCCCAGCGTAATATTGAACGCTGCAACGGTGGAGAAACCATTGCAGCAGAAAACCAGCACGAACAGCGGTGAACATTGCCTCAAAAATCATCTCTCTGATGTTTGGCAGCGGTTCATCGGTTGGAAATCCGCTGCAGCAAAATGACAAACGCTGCAGCGGAATAGTGAACGCTGCACCGGTTCTGCTGGGTACTGAGACAATGCAAGTTTTGCTCCTTTTTGAGTCCTTGTAGATAAATATTCACAATTCAACTCAATTCCTGCAATTTGAACAACTTGCATCAAAATGTGAGTATTTTGGTCAAATTTGCCTAAAAACCTAAGAAAAAGGGAGTAAATAGTAAGCACAAATCACTAGTTATCAGGTTCCTAAGACTAACCCCTGATTTCCTTTTGTAGGTTCAAGTAAAAGGGAGAAGCCAAATATGGTACATGTATAGTGGCTGCTCAAAGCATATGATTGGCAACAAGGACCAATTCCTTTCACTTGAGGATCTCAAATGAGGAAATGTCTCTTTTGGAAATGTAAAGAAAGGTGAAATCATTGGGGTTGGTAAGGAACAAGATGATGAAGCAATTGGGCTATCTAGAAACTCACATGAAACCACAGCCCAGACTGAAGCAACATTAGAGAAAGGAACATGTTCATCCATCCCCGGCAACATGAAAGGGGGAATAGAACAAACTAATTCCCAAACTTTGTTGGAATTTATGCCTGAACATGTTCCACAGCAACAAAGCATTGAGGGAACATCAAAGAGTGACCAGTTGGTTATGAAACCTTACAGATATCAAAGTTCTCACCATATTGAGAACATCATCACTGATCCAACCTCTCGAATCAAAACCAGATCTTTTTTAAAGAATCTTTATGCTTTTGATGCTTTCTTATCACTTATTGAACCTAAAAATGTTGATGAGGCTTTGCAGGATGCAGACTGGGTAAAAATGAACTCAACCAATTTGAAAGGAGTCAAGTTTGGCATCCGGTACCAAGACCTTTGGATAGATCAGTAATTGGCAGTAAGTGGGTCTTCAAAAATAAACTTCTTGATGAAGATGGAACCGTTTCTATGAACAAGGCAAGATTGGTGGTTCAAGGATATAGTCAGGAGGAAGGCATAGACTATGATGAAACGTTTGCTCTTGTGGCAAGGCTGGAAGTAATAAGACTCCTCATAGCCTTTGTTGCTTACATGAAATTCACCCTTCACCAAATGGATGTAAAGAATGCCTTCCTAAATAGCTATCTAAAGGAAGAAGTGTTTGTCAAGCAACCTCTGAGGTTTGAAAACAAGGAGAATCCTGATCATGTGTACAAACTTGACAAAGCACGGTATGGACTCAAGCAAGCTCCTAGAGCATGGTATGAAAGATTATCAAAAAATTTCTTGAGCATGACTACAAGAGAGGTAAAATTGATAGCACTTTATTCTTGAAAGAAAAAGGTAAAGATATCTTGGTAGTTCGGATATATGTTGATGACATAATCTTTGGAGCAACTACTGATAAGCTAAGTAAAGAATTTTCTAAACTAATAGGGAGTGAATTTTAAATGAGCATGATGGGTGAGCTTAATTTCTTTCTAGGCTTACAAATTAAACAAAATTCAAATGGAACTATGATCCATCAACAAAAGTATGTAAAAGAGTTGCTTAAAATGTTTAAAATGGTAGATTCCAAAGAAAGGAAACTCCTATTGCAACAACCACAAAATTGGATGTAGATGAACCGGGTTCATCAGTTGATCAAAATTTTTATAGGGGAATGATTGGTTCATTGTTGTATCTCACTGCTAGTAGACTTGACATTGTTTTTAGTGTAGGACTTTGTGCAAGATTTCAGGCTAATCCAAAGGAATCCCACTTAACAGTTGTAAAGAGAATCTTGAGATACCTAAAAGGCACCAGTGATCTCTGCCTTTGGTATACAAAAGGTAGTAAATTTAATCTTGTGGGATATGATGATGTTGACTATACAGGTTTTCTAGTGGATAGAAAGAACGCCTCAGGTATGGCACACTTTCTTGGATCATGCCTTGTGTCTTGGGCCACTAAAAAGCAGAATTATGTGGCCCTATCTACTACTGAAGCTTAGTATGTAGATGCAGCCTTAGGTTGTGCTCAACTGTTATGGATTAAACAACAATTGATGGATTTTGGAATCGATGTTGAATGTATCCCTATCTTTTGTGATAACACTAGTGCTATCAGTATGACAAAGAACCTCATTCATCATAAAAGAACAAACCACATAGGTGTTAGAATCACTTTTTAAGGGACAATTATGAGAAGGGATTGATCACTATAGAGTTTTGTGCTACTAATAAACAGATTGCTGACATCTTTACAAAAGCATTGAGTAGAGAAAATTTTGAAAGGAATAGGTTAGAGTTAGGGATGATTAAGATCACCTAATTGAACCAGTTCAGAATGTACATGAAAGAAATGAAAAAGAAAAATAAAAAAAAATCAAAAAAAAATTTGGCTAGAAAATCTGAAACTTGTTTAAATAATCAGATTCATTGTTACTCAGTCTCATACTGTAAATAGTATACTCCTTTGCCGTGTTTGATATGACTAACTGGTTACTAATGAAATTTTCTCTATTGTTGAAAATTGATACATGATCAAGAGGATTCTTAAGTGATGAATCCGGTTCATCAGTGCTGGTTCACCTGAAAGGCGAGGTATGTGTTCTACACTCTACAAATTTTGAAATACTAATATTTAAATCATGAGAAAAACTCTACCCAAACTCAAAATCTTTCAAACCTTATCCTACAAAGATTTGAACCAGTTCTGTCTAAACTAAGAATCCTCACCGTATTAAAACACCCAGATCCTTGGGAAGCAATAGCTATCATTCCAAACTGAACAAATGCAGAGTGATTAGACTTCTAATTGAACCAAAAAGCTATCGTTGTGTATTAATTACACTTTCCCTTTAAATCCCTCATCATCACCTCTGAAAATCCCTCATCAATTCTGAAAAACCATCGAAACCCTTTCTTCTCTCCTTGACTTCAATCCAAATTCTTTCCTCCATCATGAAACCAAAATCAAAATGTCTAACCCCTGGAACAATCCTGGTACTCCATGACCTCCTACTCCATCCTCGTCTTCCACAACCCCTAAATATAGTTCTACCCCTCCTCAACCTAGTTCTACCACTCCTCAACCTAGTCCTAATCCCGAACCTAGAAAAAAAAGAGTTAAAATGCTTGCTAGTAAGACAGTGGCCAGCGGTTCTTTAGCGAGGAAATTAAATGCCAAGCTTCAAGCAAGTCAGCCTCAAGAATCACAAAATTCGAGCGATTCCTTTAAATCAGCAACTGAGGGGGAAGGAACTGGATCTTCCGATTTTGAACAGGTATCTTCTGTACCAAAAACTACTTCTAAGGCTGATTTTGAGACTGCTGAAAATTTAGAAACTAGGTTCATCCTGGTTGGGTCTGTGATAGATGTGGAACTGCCTGATACGAGAAGGAGAGGTGGTAAAAACAAAACTGAAAAAAAAAGAGGGAGTACAGAGTGAAGAGAGGGGAAAATGTAAAAAAGTGGATGATTCTTCACCCACCTCTGAATCTGTAAGAATGGATATTTGTGGAGCTGAGCCAGAAATGATGGAATGAGGTAGAAAGAAGGCAGGGGGAAATGAATCAGGAGAAGTTGCTGAAGGGCTAGTAAATATGAGAAAGCAAACAGATGAACATGGCTCATCTGCTGAGGAAACCCTGGTATATCTCTTGAAAAAGATAGGTGATAGTTACAAGACTAAAAAGAAAAGGACTCCTAAAGCTACAATCTTTGGGACAACAAGATCCAATAAGAAGAGAAAAGCTACTCTTTCTGAGACTTCTGATATGCCTCTTCCAAGAGGAAGAACTATAAGGAGCAAGTTAAAACAAAGTAAGGATGAGTTGCAGAGAGCTTTAAAGGACAGTAAGAAGAAGAGAGTGGAAAAGGGGAAGGAAAAGGTTGTTGAGCCTGCTGAGGTGGATGAGATGGACCTGGTCCATCAAAGTGAAAAGGTGGCAGAGGTAGAGGTTCAGACCCCTAAGCCCAAGAAAGTCAAGACTTCTTCAAAGAAGTCTTCATCTGTTTCTAAGACTGCTGAACCCTCTATCTTGGTTAAGCGAACCAGGTCTGCAATGAAAACCAAGCAAGTGAAAATTACTTAAGAAGATGATTGGAGTGATGAAGAGGAGGTTGAGTCTGATGGTGAGAAGTATAGGTTGACAAAGTTTGGTAAACGAACAATTCTGAAGGGAATGTTGTTGAAGGACTTGGAACATGAAGGAATGATTTTGCTGCTGGAGAAGCTTGAGATGCAAGGACATGGTCCTTCAGTTGGATGGGAGACTAACTAGGAATAAGATTGTGGAATTCATGGCAAGTGCTGAGGTCAAGGATGGAAGAGTCACCAACCTGGTGAAGGGGGTCAAAATTTCTTTTGATTCTAAAGAACTAGGTGAAATCCTGGGCATACCTTCTGAAGGCTATGATGACTACACTAAGAAGAAATGGCCAAGTCTGGATTCTCTTCCAACTGCCTTGGTCATCACTAGGAAGTTATGTGATAATGAAGAAGAGATTGAGCCCAAGGCAGTCTATAAGAGCGAAATGAAGCCACCCCACAAGGTGAACTTTGAATTCATCAACGAGTGTGTGTTGCCAAGGCAGGAAAGGAGGCATATTGAAAATTACATGAACTTGGTCCTGATGGAGTGCCTAGACAGTGGGAGGCAGATAAACTGGACTTGGTTCAGAATTCAGCTTTTGGACAGAGTTGTCAATGGCTCCAAAGTCCATGCCATTCCATATGGCTTCATTCTCACTATTGTACTTGCTCATTACAGGGTTCCACTGAAGAAGGAGGAGATGGACACAAGCAAATAACACTTTGGAATCAATACTATTCTGGCTTGTGATTATGAGGTTAATGCCATCCCAAATGAACCTGGTTCATCGAAAAGGACACCTGTAAACAGCAAGGTTAGAGCCCTAGTGCAGGAGATTAGGGCAAAGGATGCTGAGATAGCAAGGTTGAAGACTCGTTTGGCAGAGGTTGAATCTAAGTGGGATGCTCTCAGAGCTGAGCTTACAAAGGAAAGGGAGAAGAATGAGGGAATTGTTCAAGACATGTTGACTCTTCTCCAAGCCAAAACCCAAGCCTCTAGTTCTTCCAAGCCTTAGTTTCCTAGTCTACCTAGAATTTCAGTGACCCAGATTCAGGACTTTTTCTTTTTGTTGCTCATGATTTTAACTGTTTTTACTTCATTTTGTGGATTGTGGCAGAACCGTACTTTCTATCAATAAATTTTGATGTTTTTGCTCTTACTCATTGTCTCTATTTCTTTGATAGTTTGAATTCTTAGTTGATTATTGATGATTAATCCATGAATACACTTGCAGTTGCCCAAGTGGCCATGAGTAATTCTTAAATATCTGGGATTCACATGTTTTTGCAACTTTTCGATGATGCCAAAAGGGGGAAGAATGGTTGTGCTCTGAACAAGTGATATTTATAACCTAATGACCCTGGTTCTTTGTGGTAAATTCTTAATACTCTAATACGTGTCAATGTTTGATTAAGCTGGATACATGCCTAAGCTTATGGACACACAAAATTTGTCATCATCAAAAAGGGGGAATTTGTTGGCCCAAGAAAATGATTAGTTTTGAAGATTAACAAAGGAACTTAGAAATGAACTAGGTCCATCACTGGCAGACATAGACACAGGCAGAGTCAAAGGCGCGTGAGGTGCACATGCAGGAGATAAACGAAATATGGTAAAATAGAGATATCTCCTGATCGAAAAGATTGCAAAAATGATAAGGAGAAGGACTGCTTATATAGTAAGAACAATATCTAAGATAAGGAAGGATTTGAGGAGTTGAGATTAACTAGAACTCTTCCACCAAGGAAGAGTAGCATTAGAAATCTAGTTAATTTCTTATATACTAATCCTATATATTGCAGATTGTTCTTATTATACAGGTATGCACAAAAGCAAAAGCTAAGCAAGAATTGAGAGCAAAAATAGCGAGGCAATTTTGCAAGCAGTTCGTGTGAAATTTGAGTGTGCGAATCTGAAGCTACTTGAACTAGTTAGAAGAACCAGTTCCAATTGTTGTCTTTTAGTCTAGTTTATTTGTAGTAGGTGGTTTTAACTTATACCTTTCCAGATTTATCTAGAAGCGTCTGTAATAGGTACTCTATGTTTCAAGTTAGAGTTATCTTGGAGCTTGTCGCAAATAGCTCGATGCTAGTTTGCTACAAGGGATTAGAGGTAATCCTAGGTTTACAAAAGAGTTTTTGTAAATGTTGTTTTGGCTCACTGATTTAGTAAAAAGTTTTGGGAAAATCCTATTGGGAAGTAGGTCGTGGTTTTTTCACCTTATGAGCCAGGTGTTTTCCATGTAAAAATATATGTGTTCTTTAATTTCTGTATTTATTATTCTGCAAAAGTAGTAGTTGGAACGCATAGAAGAACCAGGTCCTTCAATAATAAAGTGCACGCGAAAATCGAAAACCATAAAAATCACCCCCCCCCCCCCCCCCCCCCCCCCCTTTGTGTGGTGTTGACGTATAAAACATCAAGTGTTAGAAACAATTTGTTCTTAAAAAGTATCAGCGATAAATAGTGTCATGAGATTCAAAAAGAAAGGTAAGCAAAATCAACGATTCAACGGTCTTATCAGATCGATGAAAGGTGGAGGCAGTAGCTTATCATTTGGCACTTTTATCTGAGTTATTTGTTATTCAGTGGCGGAGCTAAAAGTTCGAACACGGGTTCAGCCAGTATCTATTGCTCAAATAATATATTTGGTCGCTTGAATACCGGACAAGGGAGGAGCTTATAATGATCAAAATAAATAGTATAGTCTGAACTTATACATCAAACAATGTATGATTTACAATCAAAACATAACACTTGAAGATAATTCAAAGAAGGTATACACCCCATTGCGATACTTCCATAGTTTCTCTCTCTAAGATGAACTCCCAAACCTCTGAAAACCAGAACATTATCCCTCCAAAACCACCCGATATAGATCATCACAACCATTCGCAAAATAATTTGGAAAAATTTCCGTCCTTCAAAGACAAACTGTTGGAGTCAAATCTAATGGATTTTGCTCCTACAATAGAACGGGAAGATATGGTTTACACAACAAACTAATTGGAAGAAAAGGATCTTTTGCATGATCCAGAAAATATCACAAGAGGTATTATACAAATTTTCCTCTCCACGGAAGATAGGCATTGTATCTATGAACCATGGAAAAATTCCATCATAATCAAACTAGTAGGCAAACGTATGCTACATCATTATCTAAAGAGGAAATTCAATATATATGGAATCCAACGGAAGATTTTCTCTAATTGATCTTGGAGAGGACTATTACACCATCAAGTTCAAAAAGAAGGAAAACATGGATAAGGCTATCCATCAAGGTCCATGGTTCATAAATGGTCATTTTTGTCCATCTTCAAATGGAAACCAAATTTTGTGGCTAAAAATGAAAACCTAACTACCTCTGCTGTATGGATTAGGCTCTCTCAATTTCCAACAGAATTTTATGATGGCAAAATACTAGAAAAAATAGAAAATGCAATAGGATGCCTACTGAAAATATACACATGCACATCAACAACCCTAAGAGTTCGATATGCAAGGATTTGTGTTGAAATTCCTCTAGAAATCCTAGTCCAAACCTACCTATTTGTTGGACATCACAAGCAATAGGGGAGGATTCCCTTTGTAAAAATTGTGGTCGATTTGGTCACACAATGAGACAATGCAACTATATCAAAAAACATGGTAATGGTCCACACCATGTAGGACAAGAACACCAACCTACAGTTGCAAAGGGAGATACTAAAGCAGAATGGATAACTGTTTCATTCAACAAGAGAAGAAATCAAGGTAGAAAAATTCCTTCTCAACCTATCAACACCCAAGCAAAAAGCAGTAATGGTCCAGGTATTTCAGTTAAATTGTTCAACGCTAATACAGGTAAGTATTTGGACACTCAAAAGCTTCAATATAAATCTAAAGATCATTCCACACCTAATCTAACCTCAAAATCTAATACTCAACCAATCATTACCAAAGATCAAACCACTACCCTAGCCAAAAACCACTCCTTAGACAATAAGCAAACGGTTTCTCAAAAAACCACTTTGGCTAATACTAATTTTCCTTGTAATAATAAATCTATTCACTTAAGTGATGACTTGGCTTTTGGAGAAAATGACACTTGTATGAGTGACTCATACGTGGAACCTAATAATAATAACTTTTTAGATACAAACAATGCCATGAAAAATAGTTCCCTAATGGAAACTTCTATCCCTACTAATAATTATACCTCTACTACCCTAAAACCCACCCTAAAACAAAATTATTTCCATAATCTAGAGTTATCCGAAGGATATCTTCAAAATCCTTCCTTAAGATTTGGCAAACCCACCACCTCTCCGCATGTTGGACAAATGGTAATGGAAAAAGAGCAAGGAAGCCAAATGGCCAAACCCTTAGAAAACCAAAACGAAGCAATCAATTCTCCTATATATCGAGACCTTGAGCAACTAAAAGACACAATCTTGGAAAAATCAATCATTGATTCTTCCACTAATCCGCTTCCCCCCGTTAACAATATCCCCACGCCTACTCCCAGTTCATTAAATACTTCTCACCCTATCCATAATTCCAAGGATTCCTTCATCCCTACGAAGGAGACACCGGTTAATCCAGATCCTACGCCAACACAGACCTCCCAACATGGAAAACATCCCACCCCTTCACCCTCAGGAACATCTTCAAATAATATATGCCTAACCCCCTCAATCTCAAGATTACCAACCCACCAGTTGGATGGAACTAGGCCTCATGGGCCATAGAATATCCTTTACAGTGCCAATCAATGGTTAAGAAGCAATAGTGATTCTACACAACACCAAATATCTAGCACAACTCATAACGGAAGGAATGAGGTTAGCCATGAACAATTACCTAAACCAAGTGTGGCTCAACAACATCATTCATCCGATGACTCCATACCTAAACCCTCTAATGGCTCAGGCAATGAGAGAGCAATGGAGCATGCCACCCCAGTTCAACCCCATAAACCCTCAAAATGCTCCATTGGACCTACCCTTCATTCCCACGGAGATGTACACACATCTCAACCCCATATTTCTTCATTGGGACATCAATCAGGGGAACCAGGAGATTCCAAACCCACTTGTACCCCCTCCAGTATCTCTATAACATCACCAAGAAGACCTAATACCCGGTCCAATAGAGGCATAAATGGAGGAGGACGATGTCCCTCTAAATCTAAACTTAGGACAAGTCCTAGAACTCTTAAACCTAGACGGAATAAAAATCTTTCTCTTCACGGAGAGGCACGAGAAGAGGCATGTACTTAGTTGCCCATTAGGCCTATACAAGTACTCGATGGACATCCGTCCACCACACGATCCAAAAGTGGGCAACAAGGCGATGATCCTAGTACCATCTATGAGAAGGAATCATGTCCTTTTGGGGTGGGGGGGGGGGGTTACGGCAAAATAGGGAGAGAG
>ML254861.1:30833-47406 GCA_005239495.1 Nicotiana undulata | reverse complement strand
CGCCTGAACATCCAAAGCCAAAGGTCGCTCTCAAACTGATAGATAAGCCAAACTACCCATGCTAACTGACTTCCGTCTCAAGGCATCGGCCACAACATTGGCCTTTCCCGGATGATAGAGAATAGTAATATCATAATCCTTCAGTAACTCTAACCACCTCCTCTGCCTCATATTCAACTCCTTTTGCTTAAACAAGTATTGCAAACTCTTACGATCAGTGAATACCCCACACGGCACCCCATACAAATAGTGCCTCCAAATATTCAAGGCATGAACAATACCTGCAAGCTCCAAATAATGGACTAGATAGTTCTTCTCATGAATCTTCAACTAACGAGATGCGTAGGCTATAACCTTGCCCTCCTGCATCAATACCACACCAAGTCCAACTCGTGAAGCATCACAATACATGGTATACGAACCTGAACCTGTGGGAAATACCAACATTGGTGTTGTGGTCGATGCTGTCTTGAGCTTCTGAAAGCTCGCTTCACACTCCTCAGACCATCTGAACTGAACACTCTTCTGCGTCAACTTAGTCATAGGGGCTGCTATAGATGGAAACCCCTCCACGAACCGGCGATAATAGCCTGCTAAGCCCAAGAAACTCCGAATCTATGTGGCTGAAGTGGGCCTAGGCCAATCTCTAATTGCTGAAACTTTGTTCGGATCCACCTGAATTCCCTCTGCCGATACCACGTGGCCCAAGAATGCCACATAACTCAACCAAAACTCGCACTTAGAAAACTTGGCATACAACTGCCTATCCCTCAGAGTATGGAGGACGACTCTAAGGTGTTGCTCATGCTCCTCTCGGCTGCGAGAGTATATCAAAATATCATCTNAGAACTCACACTTAGAAAACTTGGCATACAACTGCCGATCTCTCAGAGTCTGGAGGACGACTCTAAGGTGTTGCTCATGCTCCTCTCGGCTGCGAGAGTATATCAAAATATCATCTATAAACACAATCACAAATAAGTCCAAATAAGGCTTGAATACCTGATTCATCAACTCCATAAAAGCAGCAGGGGCATTAGTCAACCCAAACGACATGAACAAAAACTCATAATGCCCATAATAAGTGCGAAAAGCCGTCTTGGGCACATCAGACGCCCTGATCCTCAGCTGATGATAACCATACCTCAAGTCTATCTTAGAGAATACCGTAGCACCCTGAAGCTGATCAAATAAATCATCAATCCTCGGTAAAGGATACTTGTTCTTGCTAGTAATCTTATTCAACTATCGGTAGTCAATACACATCCTCATTGAGCCGTCTTTCTTCTTCACGAACAATACCGGAGCACCCCAAGGAGAAACACTAGGCCTGATGAATCCTTTATCCAACAAATCCTGTAATTGCTCATTTAGTTCCTTCAACTATGGCGGAGCCATACGATACAGGGGAATAGAAATGGGCTGAGTGCCCTCAGCTAGCTCAATACAAAAATCAATATCCCTGTCGAGTGGCATACCCGGCATGTCAACAGGGAATACCTCCGGGAACTCATGAACCAGGGGCACGGACTCTATAGAAGGAACCTCAGCACTGGAATCACGAACATAGGCCAAATAGGCCAAACAACCCTTCTCGACCATGCGCCGAGCCTTCATATGAGAAATAACTCTACCAGAAGAATGACTAGGAGTCCCTCTCCACTCTAAACGAGGTACTCCTGGCAAGCCTAAGGTCACTGTCTTGGCATGACAGTCCAAGATAGCATGATAGGGAGATAACCAGTCCATCCCCAATATAACATCAAAGTCAACCATATCAAGAAGCAAAAGATCAACCTGAGTCTCCAGACCACCAATAACTATTGCGCAAGCACGGTAGACTCGATCTACCACTATAGAATCACCCACCGGTGTAGACACATGTACAGCAGTACTCAAAGAATCACAAGGCATACTCAAATAAGGGGCAAAATATGAAGACACATAGGAGAAAGTAGAACCCGGATCAAATAACGCCGAAGCCTCTCGGCTGCAAACTGAAACCGTACCTGTAATAACTGCATCAGAAGCCTCAGCATCAGGACGAGCAGGAAAAGCATAACACCGGGGCTGAGCCCCTCCAATCTGAGCATCCCTGGGTCTACCTGCTGCAACTTGGCCTCTACCCCTCGTGTCCTGTACTCCACCTCTATGAACCTGACCACCACCTCTGGCACCTCGACCACCACCTCTAGCTGGATGAGGGGGTAAGGGTGCACCTGCTGCAGGAACCAAGGCACGGGAACCCTGATACTGGGGTCCACTCGAAGCTCGGGGCAATATCTGACAATGTGCCCCGGGCTACCACAATTATAACAAGATCTCTGCTGCTGTGGCTGATCACTCGGGAACTGGCCCTAAAGACCTTGATAACTACCCTGGTAAATCTGAAGCGGTTGTGCACTAATAGATGATGGTGGTGCACTAACATGGGCTGGCGGTGCACGGGGAGATACCTGAAGTGCTGACTGAAAAGGTCAGGGTGGATGATCCCTTCTGAAAGGATCCCTGCCTCCAGATGAGGCTCCACTGAATCTACCAAAATGATGGGGTCTCTTATCAGTCCCCTGACCACCTCCCTGTGACAAAATCATCTCAACCCTCATGGCTACATCGACCGCATCCTGGAATGAAATATCAGTACTCGACTCCCTGGCCATCTGGAGTCGTATAGGCTGAGCCAATCCCTTTATGAACCTCCGAACTCTCTCACGATCAGTGGGGAGTATCATCAGTGCATGCCTGGCTAGAGCGATGAACANGGGATCCTCTGATGGTGCACCAGTAAATATAGTAGTGAATAACTTGGTGAATCTGTCCAGTCTCCATAGAGCATCTGCTGACATAGCTTCACCCTGGGCTGCTGGTGCCATAATACCCGGCTGAGCTACTCAAGTTGTCTGAGGTGCTGGAGTCTGAAACTGAGTGGCAACCTGCTCTGGGGTATGAATAATAGGAGTCTGGGTCCCTCCCCCAGCCTGAGATCCAGCTGGTGTTGTAGGAAGAAGGCCGGCCTGAGCCACACTCTCCATAAGCCCCACCAAGCGGACTAGAGCGTCCTGAAGCACTGGGTAGCTATGAACCCCTCTGGGACCTGCGCTGGTCCAACTAGGACTGCCGGAACTAGGACCCCCTCGTCAGACTCGACCTGAGGGTCCTCCACTGGGGCTGCTGCTCTAGGCTGAGCCCTGCCCCGGCCTCGGCCTCTAGCATGGCCTCGACCTCGACCCCCCGTAGAAGCTATAGCAGGAGTGTCGGGCTGCTGAGCAGAACCAAGGGAAGCACGCGTCCTCGCCATCTGCGAGAGAGTAGAATGGAAACTCAATCAGTACTCAGAATTCATATCGCACGACAGAGATGAAGAAATGTGGAGGTATCCTAACTTTGCAGCCTCTGGGGGATAAATACAGACGTCTCCGTACCGATTCCTCAGACTCTACCAAGTTTGTCTGTGAGTTGTGAGACCTAAGCAACCTAGAGCTCTGATACCAACTTGTCACGACCTGAAATCCCACCTTTCAGACCGTGACTGCATCTAACGTTGAACCCGCTAGACAAGCCAACGTAAACTACACGTTAATATTTTTAAATCAATCCAACAGTAGTAAAATTAAATACCCTTCAAATCTTAACTGAAAGAACCAACATACTCTGTAACTTTAAAGGCGGAATTGTAACAATACTCTTAAAACACGTAATGACATAGTAAAGATAACAGCATCCCATAATCCCAAAATCGGGGTGTCACAACCTCACGAACTATCTAAACTGAGTGCTAAATACAGAGTCTGAAAGGAAATATATAATTGTCTTGAAACTAGGAGAAAAAGTAAGACAACAAGGAATCCAAATGCAGGGGAGACGCCAAGGCTCACGAACGCCAGCGGGTATACCTTGAAGCTCTGGGTGGACTGAAGGTGACTCCCTCAATGCGGTCCACTGGGTCCGGATGCGGGATCTGCACAACATTAAGAAGTGCAGTGTAGCATCAGTACAACCGACCCCATGTACTGAGTAAGTGCCGAGCCTAACCTCGGCCGAAGTAGTGACGAGGCTAGACTTGTCAATAACGATAACATGTCCTATTCTACAGCAGGTAACAGGGATAATACAAGGCAAGAGATAAGCAGACAAGTAAGGGGTACGGGAGCAGTAAAAGGGAAACAAGTGAAATGAAGCAGTCAAATTGACGAATAGAAGTAAACAAGGGAGGCAATCTAACGCAATAGCCAACGAAACAAGTATAAGTACCAGAAATGTAAACAATGGCACGGCATCACCCTTCGTGCTTTTACTCTCTTCCTCACAATGCAATGTAATCAAATATCATGGCACGACATCACCCTTCGTGCTTTTACTCTCTTCCTCACAATGCAATGTACAATGAATCATGGCACGGCATTTACCTTCGTGCGTATAATCAATAAAATCATGGCACGGTATTTACCTTCGTGCTTATAATCAATAAAATCATGGCACGGCATCACCCTTCGTGCTTTACACTCTTCCTCACTAAACAATAACAGATATAATGGCAAGGAGTACATCATAGTGTAAATTGACAGTTCAAAACACCCGGCAAGGAGAAAAACATCAATTAATAACTCCATAAATGCCCGGCAAGGGTCTCAGCTATAACCAATCACTTCAATCGTATACTCTACACTTGGATTATCAATCGTATCAACACTTCTCAAACTCAACAGCCAATACTTTCAACAAGAATGAATTACCAAGTAGAGACAATCTCATAATATGCTAAACATGGGAGAAATACTGCAATTTCTATCAAAATAGACTCACGGGCATGCTTGACACATATTGCATAGGTACTCGTCACCTCACTTATGCAATGAACATGATAATCACTTAGCACATAGCAAATAATACCTATTCCCTCACCAAAGTTAGGCAAGACACTTACCTCGGTCCAAAGTATAGCAATCAACCCTCTAAGACCGTCTTTTCTTTATAATCTAACTCCGAAACAACGATATCTAGGCATAATTAATTCAACAATATCAATAAAAACTCAATAACACAATCACATAGCCTAGATATTCAATTTATAGCATTCTTCCATAAATACCAAAATTCGACCCCGGGCCCGCTTGATCCAAACACGAGGCTCGGACCAAACCTGATCACCCATAACCCCACGAGTCCAAATATATGATTTGTTTTAATATCCGACCCCAAATTGAGGTTGAATCGCCCAAATTCCCATAAGCCCTAACTCTACCCAAAACCCTTAATTTCTATTTGATTTTATGATTTTAGGCCTAGATTTCTAGTGATTATGGAAGTAAAATGGGAGAAATCGATGTTAGGAAGCTTACCCAAGAGGCTATGGAGGAGGAATTGGTTTAAGGCTCGTCAATGGGGGTTGAGGATGGAGGAGAAGACTGAAATTTAGAAATTCCCGTATTGAATTCTGTTTTGGGGTTAAAATTATAGCTGGGCGAAATAACTCTATGCGACCGCGGAAAAGGGAGTGCGATCGCATAGAGTCAGGGATCATGTGAAGTGCGATCGCAGGACAAAGGCTGCGACCGTAGTGAAGCCTGGACCTATACTACTGCGATCGCGGACAAGGGCAGTGCGATCGCACTGAGTAACTACCCAGCCCCCACCCTATCACACCTACACACTATGCGGTCGCGGACAACTCTATGCGATCGCATAGAGTAAACTTTTCCCCTACCAACCTAATGATGTGCGATCGCGGAGATGCATATGCGATCGCACTGAAGAAAAGGCCTGACACCAGAAACAAGAGAAACACCAGATTTTTCATGACTTTTCACACCCCGTTAGCTACCTGAAACTCACCCGAGCCCTCGGGGCTCAAAACCAAAAACACACACAACTCCCAAAACATCCTACGGACTTATTCAAGCTTTTAAATCACCAAAATATCATCAAAAACAAGGAATTAAACATTAAAACTCATTGAATTTTCTCAAAACTTCATAAAGCTTAATTTTTCCAATTTTGATCTGAAACACGTCATTTCAAGTCCGTCTTACACCAAATTTCACAGATAAGACAAATAACATATAATAAACCTATTCCGGGCTCCAGAACCATAATATGGGCCCGGTAACACGGCTTTCACTTAATAATTCATTTTCAAAATCCTTTATTATTTTCAGAAAACAATTTTCTTTATAAATTTATTTCTCGGGCTTGGGACCTCGGAATTCGATTCCGGGCATACGCCCAAATCCCATATTTTCTTACGGACCCTCCGGGACCATCACATCACAGGTCCGGGTCTGTTTACCAAAAATGTTGACCAAAGTCAACTTTATTCATTTAATTATCATAAAATTCCATTTTCATCAAGTTTCAACATAAGAACTTCCCAGCTACACGCCCAGGTTGCGCACGCGTATCGAGGTGAGATTAACGGAGGCTTTCGAGGTCTCGGAACACAAATTTAGCTAGAAGTACTTAGGATGACCTTTTGGGTCATCACATAGGTTTACATAAATAGGTCCGATTTTCTGACTTTTTAACATTATTTTGCTTCTATTCATCTCATCTCGTGTGATTTCTTACCTTATTTTGTATTTTCCACTGATTTCATACTTTTCCTAAAACTAGGGTTTGAATCCTTTTTCCTTTTCTTACTGATTCTAGTAAACATTTCCTTTCCGTGTTCGATACTTTATGTTTTTCCTGACTTTTACTTTAATATTTGCTTAAATATTCTGAATAACCTTTTGTTTTGGTATTATTTGTGTTTCCTTTAATATTTGCTGATTAATTCTTTGTCTGGTATCATTTGTGCTTCCTTAAATATTTGCTTAAATAATCTGAATAATCTCTTTTGTTTTGACATTAATCGTGATTCCTTTAGTACTTGCCCGAATATTCTTAATAATTTTGGTTTCCCTAATTTTGTCTGCCTTAATCTTCTAAATGATTTTATATCCCTGATATTATGTGTTCTGCCTTAAATAATCCAAATAATTTTGGGGTGCTTCCTTAATTTGTTGAATCCCTTGATTTATGCCCTAAATTACCTATAATTGATTATGCAAATATTTCCTTGCATGTTACTGATTTGTTGCCATGTTTATATGTTGATTACTATCATTATATATACTCTTCCCCGATTCCCTTTAGAGGATATTCGACTTTCTGAACTTACTACAACCTTACTAGACCTAAATTTACTCTATATTCTGTCTTTGGACGGCTGGAAGCTAAGGCCACTTGATTCTGAGATATTGTTATACTTCTTCTGTGCAGTTTCTTCGCTTAATTGATGAGTCACTTGACTTCTGCACTTTCATTCTTTTATATCTCTGATTTGCACATGTTATTAGTACTGAATCCATGATCCAATATGCATATGATTGATGTTTAGGCATTATCTTTACCAGTTTTGTATGTCTTAGTTCCTTTAACACTTAATTGCTTCTAATGTTAATTTTTCTGAAGTTGTTTGAACTTCTTTAAGGTCTATCGAGTTAGGGTATCAACCCTTAAGTGCCAATGAACATGTTTATCCCCTTACTCTGAATCCCTGTAGTGAATGCCTCACATCTGTGACTCTTGTTGCTAGTTGTAATTTGCCTCTTTGTTATTTTGTCAACATGATCACTCGATCCCTACACCCCTTTGAGTTGGACCGTCATGTTGTCTGGTTGGTTCCCACATGCATGGAGAGGATTAGGAGGTTCATTGATGGCCTCACTTTTCAGCTACGGTTGCTTATGACTAGAGAGAGAGTGTTTGGTGCTACTTTTGATGAGGTTGTCGACATTGCTCGTCAGATAGAGATAGTTCGCATCTAGGAGAGGGTTGAGAGGGAGGCCAAGAGGCCTCGTGGTCAGGGATGATTCAGCGGTGTTCCTTCTGGGGTTTAGTTCTACCACGGTAGGGGTCGTCCTTTCAAACATGCTCAAAGGGCTCGCCTAGTTCACCGTGGTGCATCATCTGGCCATGGTTCACACAGTTACCAGCAGGGTCATTCATCTCCTAGTGCCCTCCCAGCTCAAAGTTCGTCTCGTGCTCCATCGGGTCAGGCCTCGTCTATGTCAGGTCCTTCTACCAGTTATCCCGGTGCTCGAGGCTCCCTTCAATCCCCAGTACCAGCACTGGGGAGTTGCTATGAGTGTGGAGAGTTTGGTCATATCAGGAGGCAGTGTGCCCGCCTAGTGGGGGGTCCAGCTTATTAGAGGAGCCATCCTATGACTTACTTCACCACCCACCCATCCAGATCGGGGTGGAGCTCAGTCATCTAGGGATCGCCTTAGAAGGGGAGGTCGATTAGGTGGCAGAAAAACGAAAAAATTGAAAATTAAAAATTGAAAATACAAAAAAAAATAAAAGAGTAAAATTTGGGGCAACTAAGTAAATTTCTAGATAAGTTAGGTTGAGATCCCTTGTTTTGGGTGAGCTTCATAGGTTGTATATGGACTGCTTAATGGGTCAGAATGAGCTACAAAAATAATGTGTTAATTTGGGCTCAGCCCAAATAGACCCATGAACTAAAACATTTTTTTTTAGGGGAGGGGGGGGGATAGGGGGTGGGTGATGTAGAAAATAAAACAGAAAATTAAAAATACAAAAAAGAAAAAAGAGTAAAATTTAGGGCAACTAAGTAAATTTCTACATAAGTTGGGTTGAGATCCCTTTATTTGATGTGAATTTCATGGATTGTATTTGGGCTGCTTAATGGGTCAAAATGGGATATAAAAAATAAAGGTTTAACTTGGGCTCAACCCAAATATACTCATGAGCTAAAATATTTGTAGCCCAACCCATTAATCTCTAGGCGGATTGGGCGGGTTAGATGAGTTTGGGCTCAAATTGCTACCCTTACATATGAGCAAATTGTGTGGGGTAACCACTTTTTAAAGTGGTATTTACTTTTTATCCAGCATTTTTAATGCTGAGCAAAAGTAGCCACTAGTCTATTAAAATTAATATGAAAAGATAGTGTTACCCTTTCCTTCCCAAACGGAAATACGCCATTTTCAGATTTTTTTCCTTACATCGCATGAACTCTTCTACTTGTTCCTTTTTCACTTTCTTTCTCCCATTCCTGTTCGTTCAATAGAACACAATTTGTCACAATTAATAGTCAAAAGTTGTACTTTGTTTAGGCACCATATTCCAGAGTTATTACTTAATTAGAACTCAATTTATTTTATTTTCTCCCAACAACTGCACGTAAACCCATCTTCTTTGTTTACAAATTGAAATTCCTATAAGACCCTATCACCATATATATTATTTTGTATTTAGTCCTTAACTTAGAGTAACAAGCACAGAAATTAAGGCTATGTAGTCCTGAACTTCGAGTTCCAAGTTCAAATTAAAAGTTAAGGACATGTAGTCCTAAACTTCGAGTTCCAAGTTCAAAAGTTAAGGACATGTAATAATCTTGAACTTAGAGTTACAAGTTCAAAAGTTAAGGACATGTAGTCCTATACTTAGAGTTCCAAGTTCATAAGTTAAGGACATGTAGTCCTGAACTTAGAGTTATAAGTTCAAAAGTTAAGGACATGTAGTCCTGAAGTCCTGAACTTAGAATTACAAGTTCAAAAGTTAAGGGCATGTAGTCCTGAACGTAGAGTTCCAAGTTCAAAAGTTAAGGACATGTAGTCCTGAAGTCTTGAACTTAGAGTTACAAGTTCAAAAGTTAAAGACATATAGTCCTGAAGTCCTGAACTTAGAGTTACAAGTTCAAAAGTTAAGTACATGTAGTCCTCAAGTCCCGAACTTAGAGTTCCAAATTCAAAAGTTAAGGACATGTAGTCCCGAAGTCCTGAACTTAGAGTTCCAAGTTCAAAAGTTAAGGACATGTAATCCTGAACTTAGAGTTACAAGTTCAAAAGTTAAGGACATGTAGTCCTGAACTTAGAGTTACAAGTTCAAAGTTAAGGACACTTGGTCCTGAACTTTATGAGCAGAAGGGTATTTTCGTCTGGGCAGGTAAAGTTTATTAAAGCAGTGGCTAAAGATTAAAGACATTTTAAATAGTGACTTAAAAGTAAATAAATATATTATTAGTGGCTAACTGTGTACATCCCCTCTGCATATGATACTTATTATTGTTAGAAATAGAAGGAATTAAGGGAACCACCTTTCTTAAGGCCAAGTTTAAAATCACGAAGTTGTTTTCAAAAATAATATATAAATATGACACCACGAGAATGGTAGGATTTCTAGTCCTTGTGCTATTATATTATTACTCTTTTGGTCCTTGTAATATTCTACTTAATGTATTTGACCTTCAATTAAGTTACAATCATATGTAAATTCAATACGTAATTCTTCTCTACATTCTCTTAATTTCTCTCTTTCTTTCATGAGTTTTTCGAACTTTTTTGTAAAGTTTCTAATGCAGCTGCTTGATCCTCGAATTCCTTGTTGAATTCCTGCAATTAGACTATCAATCAAATTGTTCCTTTCCAGCATATACACGTTATTAATTTTATCTACGTCTCCTTCTTATTGACGCTTTAGGTTTTTGAAAATTTATTTCTAATTCTAATAGGGGGTAGAAGGAAGATATTATGTAATTCACTATATTCTCCAATCCAGCCATTTAAAATTCTACTTGAAAAGTATGAAGAAAAAATATTTATAACAGGGAGAAACTAAACCACATAACAGTTATATAGGTTTAAATACCATTATAGCTATCTCTCAACCAACCGCATTTGATTCTCACCATGGATTACCCAGCAAAATTCATTGCTTTCTTCTTCAAGTTTTTTAGGAAACTCAAAAATCATGTAGATGTGAGCTACAACTACTTTACATGCGTGGAGACAAGATTTTCGCGAAGAGGGTTTAAAAAGAAAAAAGTTAAAAAGGATTGTAACTAATGAGAATTGAACCTATGATCTTACAAAGGTTTTAAACCCTCTTGACACTAAGCTATACTTTTGAAATGTGTTAAGAGGATTCAAAACTTAATATATAGAAGAAACAAAAGGTTCGGGTGAACTCCCTTCCGCTCCCCTAAATCCGCCCCTGTTTACATGTGTCATGTAATCGAGGCATCCGAGTTTACTTCTAGAATAGACCAACAAAGCATTCGTGGAGTATAACCATACTGAAAATTTAAATCCCCAAATTTGCCCTCCGTACCAATTAACAGTCCGTCAGTTTATTTTATGCCTGTTAGTAAAAGGACTGAAAGCACACGTACTTGATTGAAGTCAAATGTATTAAGTCAAATATTTCAAGGACCAAAACATGAATAATACAATAATATATGGTCTAAAATACTATTTCCCCTAAAGTTTTCCTGCAGATGTTTTGATCAAGCACTCCGTCGATTTCTTTTTTTCTGTTCAATTATTTAACTAACTAGTTTTAGGGTACGTGCTTTGCACGTGTATTTCATATTAATTAATGTTAGGATACGCGCTTTACGCGTGTACCTACATTAATAAGTATATAATATTAAAAAGTTACTTCAACATTTTTACCAACGTGATAAAATAAAAATTAAATAGGAAAATATATATTTATGAATTTAAAGTCCAGCGAAATATGACTTCATACATAAATGAAAAGATGTATTTTCCGCACTTTTAGAGTATAGTCTATTCCACACATGCAATTATAATGTGTCATTTTAAAAGTACTAAATAAATTTGATGGTGAGTAACAGAGTATCGCAATTGTAGAAGTTAGGCTATTTATACCTAATTATCGTATTTATTAGAATGTTTATTTACATTTTGATAACATGAATTTTATAGAAGGCGTGTTTGGTCAAAGGACAATATATTCTATTGTAATCAGAGAATCAATTATAATTTTTCACGTAAAGGGCTTTTCTATTTCTTTTTACTAAGATAATTAAATTATGCAAGATTTATAGGAATTCTACATTCGATAATAAATCTAGAATTAAGAATAAGAAAAATCTAAGAAGTGCCAGTCGACTTTATTGACTTCCATTACAATTTTAACTTGTCTTTCTCTAATTTATTTTTTACTAAGATAAAATTAGTTGGTTATAGTTATGCGCCAAAGAGTAATTACTTTTTATTTATTCTATGTTAATTGTTTAATTTGTGGTATTAACTGTCTTTTATAAATTATTATGTTACATAATTCAAAAAAGAAAAAAATTTGCATAAGAAAGAATTTAATGCATAAAATTTTGTATTCAATGTCAAACAAATTGATAGTTTTGTTATTATCATATCCTTATTTGAGTTAGAATCTGAAAAGTTAACACCCTTTTTTTGGTCTTAATTTAATAACAAACTAAGAATATCGAAAGTGCATAATCATTTTAATTCATAAA
This sequence comes from Nicotiana undulata, assembly GCA_005239495.1. NCBI lineage: Eukaryota > Viridiplantae > Streptophyta > Magnoliopsida > Solanales > Solanaceae > Nicotiana > Nicotiana undulata. Next base: position 35,114 of record ML254861.1, on the reverse strand, counting down.
TATTGACCACCATGTTTTTAATTAGAAATATACTGCTTTTAAATTTCTAAATATGAGAACTTTTTACCTGTTTCAAATAAGGATAAAAATATTAACCAAATTTTAGTTAAAATTAAAATCCTAAGTATTTAGGTTATAATAAAATGACTCTTCCTAAATATTAGGCAATTAATTAAATGATCATTCCTTAAATTAGGAAATTTATATAAATGACTGTTTTAATTTTATTTTTAAAGGGTAAAAAGAATATGCACAAAGAAATAAACATAATTTGAGAGAGGAACAATAGAAAACTTATTGGTTTTTGTGTTAAATTTGATTTAATTTTCATAATAATAATTTTGAAATCCTAAATAGTAAGACTTAATTCGTATATACATATATATGTCAATCAATCATATGAATGTTTATCAACTTATGTTTTCTGACATGAAAATATTTCTTCAACTTGCGGTTGAACTAATAATAGTAAGTACTGTTGGGTTATCTTATATCTAATTATAGCATTTATGTTGGTACATACATTTCGTAGAAGAATTGTTTAATTAAAAAATAATGTACATGCTTATTATACCTTTCACAAAAAAGTATTTCTGTACGTTTCTTTTATACTTTTACTTTGATAATTAAATTATATAAATATTAACTCTATGACCGACTAAAATCTAGAAGTAAAAATTGAAGAAGTGTCAACATTAGTTCTATTTTATTTTTTATTTTTACTAATATGGATTTAATTGGTTATACTTTATAACAAAAATATAATTCAAACCTACACCAAGTAATAGCTACTCTTTACTTCTTACCGTGGATTTTTTTGTTTTTTGACATTACTTTTCTTTTATAAAATTATTATGTTACATAAAATAAGGAAAACAATTGCGCAATAGATATAATATAATAGGACATATAGCTCAAAAAGGAAGAATTTAATGTTACAAAATTTAGTAGATTTGAATCTCCTAAATATTGGGAAAAACTTAAGCTCTCAAAAAAAAAAAAAACTTGAAATTAAATAGTTAACTCCTTGTTTTAAATTGGAAATTGATTTATTATCGATATTTTGTCTTAGTTCATTATTTAAACGTTGAATATCAAAAACGTGTTTGAAATTGCATGATTAAATTCTGCATATACCATTTTGAATGCGAAAGTTATAAAACCATGTTTATTAGTAGAAATATACTCGATTTTGAATTTCTAAATATATTATTAGGACTTTCAACATAACTCAAATACAGAAAAATTTAGTTAAATTTGAAAGTTTTAAATATAAAAGAAAAAAATTACAATTTTGTCCAATGTGATTAGAAACCAAAATTTAGAAAATGTAATTGCTTAAAATTCGGAAGAACTAAAAGAAGTGCGAAGCATACGTGTTACTTGAGTTTGAGTCAAAATAATAATTAATTTGCTTATAACAAAATAAAGAAAAGGAAAAGCTTCAAAATAAAAAAAATTCTAAGAATCCTAACGTGTTCAAAACTTCTTTTCGTTTTTGCTTACCAGAATAGCCAATACGTTTGGTAGAATTAGACTAAAAAGACCTAAAAATAAGGTTTAATTTGGATTTGGACAAAGCTAGAGTTTTATTTTATTTAAGTTGAATCTAATAATGATTAAATCATTTCTAACAAAATAAAAAAGGGGAAAGAATTTAATAATCAAAATTTTAGTAGATTTCAAATTTCTAAATATTAGGATAATAATTTAATTACGATTTTATCCAATGTGAAAACAATTATTAAATGGTAAAAATGGCAAACGATATTTCGCTAAGGGCCTTCGTGCTTTTAATATAGTATAGATAGATATAAATATAGATATAGATGAGAACATAATTTTTAAAAATTATATAAACAATGTGTTTGAGTTATAAAATAAAAATTTTTTAAAAAAAATAAGTTCCAGTGAAAACAAATATTGATCCTACTAAGCTAGTTAGATAAAGTAAAACATTATGTTTCAAAAAAAGACATCAATGCTTTATTGTATGGTTTTTGAGAACTTATGTAGGAATTTCTTACGAAAATTAAAAAAGTAAACTTTTGTCTTTTAAGATACGAGAATGAAAGATTGGCGATGTAACTCTTAAAAAATTATTGCCATGTGAAATTGAGTCTAAAAATAATATAGGGAATTGTCATTTGTTGATATGAATGCAAAGAAAAAGAAAAATAGTTAATGATACCTAGGTTTGGTTTGTTTTGGTTTTGAATTTTGAAAACCGATCAAATTTGATTTGGGTTTGGTTTTTAATCAAAAAATAACCGGAAAAAAAAATCGAACTAAACCGACTATAAAAGTAGCTATTTAAATTTATTATTATACCTATATATATATATGTATATTTTTATATAAAGTTTCTAAAATTTTATGGTACATATTAGTCATTTGTATTTTTAGTCTAGTTCTTTGCTATTATAATCATCTAATTCTTTGTCTTTACATTCTAGTTTGATTGGAGGTTTTCTTTTGCTAAGTACAAGAATTTATTTCATATTAAAAATAATCGACTTTTAATTGAGTACTTAAATTATTCATCACTATTTGATTTAATTATCATCAATATATCTTGGTAAATGATAAATTTCTCAAAGAGCAATTGATTTGATAGTGTTACGTTGAAAATATAGTCGTTGGAATATGCGTTTGGTAGTGTATGTCTCATATTTAAGAAAAAAACCGATAAATAACCGAAAAAATCCAAAAACTGACAAAAAACGAATCGATAAAAAACCGACTTAATTGGTTTAGTTTGGTTCTAATACTTGAAAACCCGACTTACTTAATTTGTTTTTTTTTAAAAGAAAAAATCCGACCTTAACCGAAACATGAACACCCCTAATGATACCTCACTAATATACATTCTATCTTCTAGTATTTCATTCTTATTGCTTCAAAATTGTATCTCTTACCAATTTTACTCTTAAAGTTATATTATAATCAATTTAACTCTATTTTTGAATTCTTTCACGATAATGTTTCTCTTATGGAAATAAATTTATATATTCTAAGAGTTTTGTGAGCTTAAAAATAAGTTATTTCTATGATGAATTTTGAAAAGATTTGATTAGGATTTGTTGCTTATTAGTTAATCAAAGACTTAGTAATTAATTTTCAATAGTAGAGGAAATAATTTATTTTCTTGTTGATCACAAATTCTAGAAATTAGTCTAATAAATGTTTTATAAATTTAACTGTAATAATTTTATCTGCCAACCATTTCTCTCTTTTAGGTAGTATTTCAACTATAAAATAAAAATGTATTATTATTTTTATATGTACTTTACATGGAAGCAATTGTAGTTATAAAATAATTATTCATAAAAATAATAATATTATTTTAAGTAATTAAACTTTTAATTGATTTTAAGTTCTTAATTATTAAGACTTTCTATATAATTTAAATAAATAATAATTAATAAAAAAGATAATTTTAGAGATATCCTCTCATATTTGACTTTGTAACACTAATCTTTCTCGTGATTTACGATATTATATTTATCACCTTTATTTTAATTTTTTATAACAATACTTTTAATCTATTTATCATAATAGTAAAAAGTTATCGTTTGACTAAGTTATCCTTTCTGTTGTACTCCATTATTTAGTTAATTTTATAAACATATTTTATTACATAGTTTTATTTTTTGTTGAAATTATTTTAACTATCAATGCTTACGTAAAAGAAAATAAAGTAAGTGAATTCCAAAAGTCTTAACTTTGATTTTGTTTTTTAACTTTTCACTTAAATTAAGTTTGTAAAATCAATGACAAAAGAAATAACAATAATAAGCAAGAAAAAAAGAGAAAAAACAAAAAATTTGAATGAGTAAAAAAGTGCAATCCCTAAGGAGTTCAAACGTACGGGCAAACCTGTTTGTTTATGTTCTTCTTCTTCTTTTTTATTTTATTTTCTTTATTCGTCTATTCTGAAAATTAATATGAAAAGTTAACATGGAAGGTTATAAACTTGTCAAAATAAGGAAATGGTTTATATAAAGTAAAGTTCTAATTGATTTTACTTTGGGACTTTCTACATATTCAGATAAGGAAAAGATTTAATATTTAAAAGCTTAGTTAATTTAGAACTCCTAAAAATTAGAGAAAAACTCAAACTACATTTTTGTCTAGTGTGAAATCTATTTTTAAAGGGTAAAAAAGGCGAACGATATTTCGCTAAGGACCTTCGTGCTTTTAATATAGTATAGATATAGATTAAAACCACCCACTTCTTTAATTTGTGGTTATTCATCTTCCCTCCTCTCCTACCCCCCC
>ML254861.1:0-30763 GCA_005239495.1 Nicotiana undulata | reverse complement strand
CCTCACCCTCCCCCTCCCACCCCAATATAGGTGGTGTATGGTATTTCATATTGTAAGTTTTTGGGATCGTGGGTCGCCCATGTGAACCGATCCGATCCAATGTTACCCGACCCGTAAATAAAGGATTATCTGATTTTTTTTTCAAAGGATGAACAGTTGTGTTATAATTGTTCGACCTTATTCTTAAAGGAGGGGGAACAGTTATAACTGTTCAAATTTTTTTTGAAAAGGAGAGGGAACAATTATTTGATAACTGCTCAAGTCTTCTGCTTCAAAAGAGAGCACGAGAGACATTACGTAGAAAACAAAAGGAAAAACCAAAAAGAAAGAAAATCAATCCTGACTTTCTAGATTACATCATCACACTAAAAGATATTTAGTTTGTGAACTTTAAACCTTGATTTCCTAGTGAAATCAAAGGAGACTTGGGGCAGATTCTTTTGGTAGCAACAACAACAATATCCGCTGCGAATTTAAGGTACACAATCCGTTGTTTTAAATTCAGAGCAAAAACTTTTGGTACACAATGGTCTCTGCGAATTTAAGGTACACAATGAGAACACCAGTTGTGAAGTTTACCTCTATACGATTACTTTTGGCTATTGTTGCACGTTTAGATCTTGACTTACACCAAATGGATGTGAAAACCGCTTTTCTCAATGGAGAACTAAACGAGGAAATCTACATGGAACAACCTGTAGGTTTCGTTGTTAAAGGCCAAGAAAAGAAAGTTTGTAAATTGAAAAGATCAATTTATGTCCTAAAGCAATTTTCAAGGCAATGGTACCTGAGATTTCATAACGAGGTGATTTCATTTGATTTCACCATGATCGATGAAGACCATTGCATCTATGTGAAAAAGTCCAATGGAATGTTTGTAATTCTTTCTCTTTACGTGGATGATATTTTATTAGCCGAAAATAATTTGGAGTATGTAAAAACTGTTAAGGCATGGATTTCAAAGTCATTTGACATGAAAGATATGGGTGAAGCAGACTACATATTGGGCGTTAAAATTCAAAGAGACCGTTCCAAAAAAAAAAAGGTTTTTGAGTCTATCTCAAGAAACATACACAAAGAAAATTTTGGAACACTTTCGAATGAATAGTTGCAAGCCTATAGATACTCCAATAGCAAGAGGTGAAACTTTAAGCCTTGAAATGTGTTCAAAGACTTAAGAAGACATGTCTCGAGTTTCATATTCTAGTGTTATCGGGAGTCTGATGTACGCTATGATGTGTACTCATCCAGACATTTGTTATGCCATATATCTGGTATGCAGGTATCAATCTAATCCCGGAAGAGATCATTGGAAGTAAGTGAAGAGAATATTCCGATATCTGAAAGGAACTGCAGATTATTCACTATGCTACAGTGGATCTGATTTACTCTTGCGAGGTAACACAGATGCTGATTGGGCTGGTGATCGAAATGATAGAAAATCAACCTCTGGTTATGCTTTCTTACTTAATGGTAGTGCTATTTCATGAAAAAGTAAGAAACAAACTTGCACAACTCTTTCAACCATGGAACCTGAATTCGTAGCTTGTGCATCTGCAGTATAAGAAGTTGTTTGTTTAAAGAGATTCTTTGAGCAATTGAATGTTGCAAAGAGTTCTAAGGGTCCCATGACTTTATATTGCGACAGTCAGGTGGCCATAGCATATACAAAGGATCCTAAGTATCACAGTAAAACCAAACACATTGAATGAGAAATAGCCATGAATGATTCGGCAGTGCACTGCATGTCTAGGAAAATAGTTGATTTGGAACAGATAGATTCGAGTAGAAAGGGAAGACGATTAAATTAAAATAATTTGACTTGTGTACACAAGGCAGCTATTAAACTGACCATATAGATGTCGAGTGTAATTGTGTATAAACTTGAACTCGAGTTCACCTCGTAAAGAGGATGAGGGATCGAATGTGTAACGACCTGACCGGTCGTTGTGCGTATTCGGACCCCGTTCCCTTAAATAAGACTTCCTTTATCAGCTTATCATGATTTGTGACTTGCGGGGATGGGTGGTTCGGGATTTGGAGGTGTTTAGAATAGTATAAGAACACTTGGTTCCTTAAGGTTGGCTTTTAAAGCCAAGTTTGACTTTGGTCAACATTTTGAGTAAACAACCTCGGAATCGAGTTTCGATGATTCCAGTAGCTTCGTATGATGATTTCGGACTTGTACATATGTCCGGAATGGGTTTTGGATGACCCGGGAGCATTTCGACGCCAAATAGCGAAATAGAGTTTCCTTAAGTTTGAAATTTGGTTTGGAACGTGATTTTTTGTTATCGAGGTCCGAACGGAATTCTGAGACTGGGTATAGTTCTGTTATGTCATTCATGACTTTCCTGCAAAATTTGATGTCATTCCGAGTGGTATAGGTCGGTTCGGCATTTTGAAATCGAAGTCAAGAACTTAGAAATTCTTAAGTTTGATTCTAGGGGTTTTGAGGGGTGATTTTGAATTCTAGCGTTGTTTTGGGTGTTCCGAAGGCTCGAGCGAGTCCTTAATATGATTTAGGACTGGTTGTTATAATTGCACGGGGGCTCGGGTAGGCCCAGGTGCCTCCCGGACATCAAACTAGGCTAAAAACCAACAGCTTCAGCTGCTGGTGCACCAGATCTGGTGTGACCGCAGGTGCGGTTTTCCAGATCGCAGGTGCGATACCGCCCTTGCGGTCAAGCCATCGCAGATGCGACCCCAGGGGAGTTGTCCCAAAACCGCAGGTGCGGGCCTTCTCCCACAGGTGCGGACCCGCCGGTGCCAGATTTCTTCCGCAGGTGCGGCCACAGGCCTCCTTGTCCATTTCCGCAGGTTCGACCATTTGGTCGCAGGTGCGAGACCGCAGGTGAGGTCCTCGAGCCGCAGGTGCGAGATCACTGAAGGCAGTTGCTCATTTAATACGGGACATAACCATTTTTCACCATTTCTTCTCCTCCATTGGCGATTTTGAGAGCTTTCAAGAGGGTATTCGGCCTAGCTACTAAGAGGTAAGTAATTTCCATTTAAATGTTGGTTTATTACATCAAAACTTAGGTAGATTAACATCTAATTAGTGAAAATCAAAGGGGTTAGAGTTAAAACCTAGGGTTGATGAACTTTAGGGAATTTCACCACTTTTCTACCATGAAATCATACAAAAACAAATTATATATTATTGATCCTTAGGCTCTGGGTGAGTGTTATCTTCGAAAATTTCCGGAATCCGAGCGTGTGGGCCCGGGGTTGTATTTTGGGATTTCTTCAAGAATAGTGAATTTACTAAATAAGTAGGAGAATTTCCATACTTTGAGCATGCATTGACACATTTATATATCATTTGACTAGTTTCGAGTCCTCAGGTGTAAAGTTTGGAGTTTGGGGCGCGTTCTTGACCGGGAAGTAGATTCTACGCGAGGTGAGTCTCCTTTCCAACCTTGTAATAGGGAATTGTCCCCATAGGTTAATGTAAATGATTGATTTGTTCTTATTTGCGGGGGCTACGTACGCGCAAAGTGACGAGAGTCCGTGCGTAGCTACTACTCTGTTGTGCCGGGTAGAATTTAGGATTTCACAAGCATGCCTTTATGTGCCTTACCTGTATCTTACTTGTGTTCCTGGTTGCTTATTATCCTTGAAAATTGACATGAGAACTTTGGAATCTATGTGTAAGTTTAAGTGCTAAATTTTCTGAATTTAAGAGTAATCCATGATAGATTCCTGAATTTCCTGACAAATTATGTGTATGTCTACGAGCACCCGTGTCGTATGTATGATTCGCGAGTGGGGTAGACCTATATTTATGTAAAACGCGTTGCATGATCGATTCGCGAGCGGGGTAATGGATGCATCCATGGTTCGTGTCGCTCGACCCTCGGCAGTGCACATTTATTTTCGCGTTGCTTCGGTCGTACGCTTCGGCATATTATGTGCTATGTATTTGACTGAGAGTCTTGTTGTTATTAAACAAATTACCCCACGTGTAAGGGGAACTTAAGACTTTTGTGTGTAATTATTGTTTGACTCATGAGAATAAATTTGTAGTTTTATATAATTGATACTTCATGCCTTAGTGATTTTCATGACTACTTTTCTGTCTAGCCCTACTTATCCATGTTAGTGGTTATTGACCCTAGTAAGTATCACGTCTACCTCTCGGCACTACTTCTTCGAGTTTAGACGGGATACTCACTGGGTACATATTTGTTTATATGTACTCATGCTATGCTTCTGTACTTAATTGTACAGGTTCTAAGGCTGTTGCACCTGGTCACTATTCCGGTGTCCGTCATTGAGAGATCCATCAGGAATAGACTACACGGTGAGCTGCTCTTCCTGGCGTTCCTCGGCAGCACTGTGGAGTTTCCATTATTGTTGGATATTCTGTCTATCCTTCCAGACAGTTGTACATCTATTTTTTTTATTTTGTATATTCCACTAGTCGCCTGTGGACTTGTGACACTAGGTCTTGGCACACGTAGTTGATTCACTAGTATTATGCTACTCTGTTTTATGCTGGCAAACGATTTTTGAGTTACTTTAAATCACTTTGCCTCACTTCCTCACTTTCATTTAAGGACTGATTAAATTAAAATTGGACAAGTATTTGAACATCTCGTTAATTTAAGTAAACTTCGTTAGCAAACTAGTGTTAGCTTGCCTGACTTCGGTGTTGGGCGCCATCACGACCTGAATAGGAATTTGGGTCGTGAAAACATGGTATCAGAGCTCTAGGTTCACGTAGGTCTCACAAGTCACAGGAAAACCTAGTAGAATCTTGCGGATCGATATAGAGACGTCTGTATTTATCTTCGGGAGGCTACAGGGTGTTAGGAAAATCTCTCTTTATTCTTATTCTATCGTGCAGTCGATGGTCTTACTAAATCTCATTCTTCTACTCTCTCACAGATGGTGAGGACTCGTGCAGCTGATACTCCAGGCCCGGGAGATGCTGGTACCCCCGTAGTCCGAGGCCGTGGCAGAGGCCGAGGGAGGGCACCGACCCGAGGTAGGGGACGAGGGCATCCCAGAGTTACTCCATTAGAACCCCCAGAGGATCCTATCCCTGAGGAGCAGGGTGAGGTGCCCCTAGCGGATCCAGCTACGATGGATTTTATGACTGCACCAGGCTTCCAGGAGGTCATGGGCCGTATGATGCGGTTCATGGATACTATGACCCAGGTTGGTTTATTTCCAGCGGATCCTGCTACATCTCAGGCGGGAGGGGGAGTTTAGACCCCTACCACCTAGGCCGTGGGTCATGCAGCGGCAGTATATCAGACTCCGGGTACTCTGCCCGCGGGTGGAGCACAACCAGCAGTAGCACCTGAGCTTAGACCAGCCGCAGACGGTGATCCGCAGAAGTTACTTGATAAATGGACTCGATTGCACCCTCCTGTATTCAGAGGTGAGAGGGGTGAGGATGCCCAGGACTTTATTGATAGGTGCAGGGACAGATTGCACAACATGAGGATTTTGGAGTCCCACGGAGTTGATTTCACTACTTTTCAGCTAGAGGGCAGGGCCCGCAGATGGTGGCAGTCATTTATCCCGGGTAGGCCAGCAGGTTCCCTTCCTCTCTCATAGGAGCAGTTCACTCAGCTGTTCCTGTACAGGTATATTCCACCCTCCGAGAGGAAAGAGCTGCAGTATCAGTTTGAGCAGCTGGAGCAGGGGCAGATGACAGTGACGGATTACGAGACCAGGTTTTCAGAGTTGTCCCGTCATGCCCTCATGATTCTTCCTACAGAGGCTGAGAGAGTTCGGAGATTCGTAGCTGGGTTGCACTCAGGTATTAGGGCCAAGATGGCCCGAGAGGTGGAGATGGGTACTCTGTATCAGCTTGTGGTCGAGATAGCTCGTCGGATTGAGGGTTACCGATCGAGGGGCAGAGAGTAGGGTCAGCCGGACAAGAGAGTTAGATTTTCTGGAGATTTTCGAGGCGCCCCAGCCAGGGGTTAGTTCAGCAGAGGCCAGCCTAGCAGGCCTCCATATTCAGCTCCTCCACCACCTCCCCATGGTGCCCCAGTGAGGCCTTACTTCAGTGCCATGCCGGAGAGTTCTTACCGCCCACCAGCCATTCAGGGTTCCTCTAGCGAGTATTCATGTCATCAGGGTTATCCCAGTCCCTACTTCAGTGCTATGACAGAGGTTTCTCACCGTCCCCCAGCTATTCAGGGTTCTTCTTCTTCAGGGCAGCAGGCCATGCCTCCAGTGAGATGCTATGAGTGTGGGGATTCAGGCCACATGAGGAAGATTTGTCCCAGACTTCGGGGCAAGGCTGTTCAGCAGAGTTACCAGTCCACATACTCAGCACCGGCGCCCTGTCCACTCAGAGGTGGAGGGCAGGCTGGTAGAGGTCGTCCTAGAGGTGGAGGACAGCCAGGGGGAGCTTAGCTAGCTCCTATTCAGTCCAGCGGAGGTCAGTCTTCAGGTACTCCAGCAAGATTCTATGCTATTCTGGCCCGAGCAGATGCAGTGGCCTCAAACGTCGTGATCACAGGTACTATTTCAGTATGTGGTAGGGAGGCATCAGTGCTATTTGATCCAGGATCTACTTATTCATATGTGTCAGCCTTATTTGCTTGTTTTATGGGTGTTCCTCGTGAGTCCTTGGCTTCTCCTATGTATGTATCCACTCCTGAGGGTGATTCTGTGGTGGTAGACCGGGTTTATTGATCTTGTGTGGTTTCATTCTGTGGATACGAGACTAGAACGAACCTTCTATTGCTCGACATGGTCGATTTTGAGATTATCCTGGGCATGGATTGGGTATCTCCTCATCATGCCATCTTGGACTGCCATGCCAAGACGGTTACTTTGGCCATTCCCGAGTTGCCTAGGCTGGAATGGAGAGGTTCCTCAGTTAGTGCAGCGAGTAGAGTTATTTCCTTCCTGAAGGCTCGACATATGGTCGAGAAGGGTTGTTTGGCGTATCTTGCTTATGTGCGGGACACCACCACCGAGTTTCCGACGATTGATTCAGTGCCAGTTGTTCGAGAGTTTGCGGATGTCTTTCCTTAAGACCTTCCGGGCATGCCTCCGGATCGAGATATCGATTTTTGTATTGATGTAGCTCTAGGCACTCAGCCTATTTCTATTCCCCCGTATCGTATGGCTCCGAAGGAGTTGAAGGAGCAGCTCGAGGAGTTGTTGGCTAAGGGGTTTATCAGGCCGAGTGTATCGCCGTGGGGTGCTCCAGTTCTATTTGTAAAGAATAAAGATGGGTCTATGCGGATGTGTATTGATTACCGCCAGTTGAACAAGGTAACTATTAAGAACAAGTATCCATTGCCGCGCATCGATGATTTGTTTGACCAGTTACAGAGTCCAGGGTATTTTCTAAAATTGACTTGAGATCGGGGTATCATCAGCTGAAGATTCGGGCTTCGGATGTTCCGAAGACTGCTTTTCGTACGAGATATGGCCATTATGATTTCTTGGTGATGTTCTTTGGCTTGACTAATGCCCCGACAACATTTATGGACTTGATGAACAGGGTGTTCAAGCCGTATATTGATTCATTTGTCATCGTTTTCATTGATGACATTTTGATTTACTCACGTAGCCTGGGAGAGCACGAGAAACATTTGAGAGTTGTGCTCCAGACCTTGCGAGAACAGAAGCTATATGTTAAGTTCTCCAAGTGTGAGATTTGGTTGGATTCCATGGCATTCTTGGGACATGTGGTATCTGGAGAGGGTATCAAGGTCGATCCTAAGAAGATTGAGGCAGTTCATAGTTGGCCACGTCCTACTTCAGCGACAGAGGTCAGGAGTTTCTTGGGTCTAGCAGGCTACTACCGACGATTTGTGGAGGGCTTTTCATCCATTGCAGCCCCATTGACTAGATTGACTCAGAAGAATGCTCCATTTCGGTGGTCTGACGAGTGTGAGACGATCTTTCAGAAGCTCAAGACTGCATTGACTTCGGCACCAGTTCTAGTATTTCCTTCCGGTTCGGGGATGTATACTGTGTATTGCGACGCTTCACGCATTGGCTTGGGGTGTGTGTTGATGCAGGAAGGGAGAGTTATTGCTTATGCTTCACGCCAGCTGAAGGTTCATGAGAAGAATTACCCTGTGCACGATTTGGAGTTGGCGGCGATAGTTCATGCTCTAAAGATTTGGAGGCATTACTTATATGGGGTGTCTTGTGAGGTGTATACAGACCACCGCAGCTTGCAGCACTTGTTCAAGCAGAGGGATCTTAATTTGAGGCAGCGCAGGTGGCTTGAGTTACTAAAGGATTATGACATCACCATTCTTTATCATCCGGGCAAGGCGAATGTAGTAGCAGATGCATTGAGTAGGAAGGCAGAGAGTATGGGTAGCTTGACTTATATTGCAGCTGAGGAGAGACCTCTAGCCTTGGACATTCAGTCCTTGGACAATCGCTTGGTGAGATTAGATCTTTCAGAGCCTCGTTGAGTTCTAGCTTATGTGGTTGCTCAATTTTCATTATTGGGGGAGATCAAGGCTCGACAGTATGATGATTCGTGTTTGGAAGAACTACGGGAGACAGTGGTTCAGGGTGGTGCCAAGGAGGTTACTATTGGTGAGGATGGTATTCTGAGACTTCAGGGTCGTTTCTGTGTTCCTAATATTGATGGCTTGAGGCAGAGGATTCTAGAGGAGGCACACAGTTCGCGGTATTCTGTTCATCCTGGTGCTACGAAGATGTATCATGATTTGAAGCAGCATTTCTGGTGGAGACGGATGAAGAGGGACATTGTGGAGTATATAGCTAGGTGTCTTAATTGCCAGCAGGTTAAATATAAGCACCAGAGGCCAGGGGGCCTACTTCAGCAGATGCCCATTCCTGAGTGGAAGTGGGAGCGCCTTACTATGGACTTCGTGGTTGGGTTGCCTTGGACGTTGCGGAAGGTTGTCGCGGTTTGGGTTATTGTGGATAGGTTGACTAAATCGGCGCATTTCATTCCTGTGGCTACTACTTATACTTCTGAGAGGCTAGCCCAGATCTACATTCGAGAGATAGTCCGGTTGCACGGTGTACTGGTGTCCATTATATCAAATCGAGGTCCTCAGTTCACCTTGCACTTCTGGAGAGCATTTCACAGAGAGATGGGTACTCAGATTGATCTCAGCACAGCATTTCATCCACAGACTGATGGTCAGCCGGAGCGTACAGTTCAGAAATTGGAGGACATGCTCAGAGCATGTGTGCTTGACTTTGGAGGCCAGTGGGACCAGTGCTTGCCTTTGGCCGAGTTTTCTTATAATAATAGTTATCAGTCCAACATCGAGATGGATCCATTTGAGGCTTTATATGGTCGGCGATGTCGTTCTCCTATCGGGTGGTTTGAGCCTGGTGAGGCTAAGTTATATGGTATAGAACTGGTGAGAGATGCTTTAGAGAAGGTGAAGTTAATTCAGGAGAGGCTCCGCACAGCACAGTCAAGACAGAAGAGCTACGCGGATCAGACGGTATGTGATGTGTCATTTATGGAGGGAGATAAGGTTCTGCTGAAGGTTTCGCCGATGAAGAGTATTATGAGATTCAGGAAGAAGGGCAAGCTGAGCCCGAGGTTCATAGGTCCTTTCGAGGTATTGAGGCGAGTTGGAGAAGTTGCTTATGAGCTTGCCTTACCTCCCAGCTTATCGGGAGTCCATCCGGTATTCCACGTGTCCATGCTTCGGGGATACCACGCCGATTTCTCTCACGTTGTTGATTTCGGTAATATTCAGTTGGATGAGAGGTTGGGCTACGAGGAGGAGCCAGTTGCTATTATTGATAGACAGGACCGCCAGTTGAGATCTAAGAGAATTTCTACTGTAAAGGTCCAGTGGCGGGGCCAACCGGTCGAAGAGGCGACTTCGAAGTCCGAGGAGGACATGCAGAGCAGATACCCACACTTATTCAGCACTGCAGGTATGATTCTAGACCCGTTCGAGGACGAACATTTATTTAAGAGGGGGAGAATGTAACGACCTGACCGGTCGTTTTGCATATTCAGACCCCGTTCCCTTAAATAAGACTTCCCGTAGCGGCTTATAGTGATTTGTGACTTGCAGGGATGGGTGGTTCGGGATTTGGAGGTGTTTAGAATAGTATAAGAACACTTGGTTTCTTAAGGTTGGCTTTTAAATCCAAGCTTGACTTCGGTCAACATTTTGAGTAAACGACCTCGGAATCGAGTTTCGACGATTCCAGTAGCTTCGTATGATGATTTCGGACTTGTACGTATGTCCAGAATGGGTTTTGGATGACCCGGGGGCGTTCGACGCCAAATAGCGAAATAGAGTTTCCTTAAGTTTGAAATTTGGTTTGGAACGTGATTTTTTGTTATCGAGGTCCGAACAGAATTCCGAGACCGGAAATAGTTCCGTTATGTCATTCATGACTTGCCTGCAAAATTTGGTGTCATTTCGAGTGGTATAGGTTGGTTCGGCGCATTGAAACCGAATTCAAGAACTTAGAAAATCTTAAGTTTGATTCTAGGGGTTTTGAGGGGTGATTTTGAGTTCTAGCTTTGTTTTGGGTGTTCCGAAGGCTCGAGCGAGTCTGCAATATGATTTAGAACTGGTTGGTATAATTTCACGGGGGCTCAGGTGGGCCCAGGTGCCTCCCGAACATCAAACGAGGCTAAAAACCAGCAACTTCAGCTGCTGGTGCACCAGATATGGTGTGACCGCAGGTGCGGTTGCCCAGATCACAGGTGCGATACCGCCCCTGCGGTCAAGCCATCGCAGGTGCGACCCCAGGGAAGTTGTCCCAAAACTGCAGGTGCCGGCCTTCTCCCGCAGGTGCGGACCCGCCGGTGCGGGATTTCTTCCGCAGGTGCGGCCACAGGCCTCCTTGGACATTTCCGCAGGTGCGACCATTTGGTCGCAGGTGCGGACCGCAGGTGCGGTCCTCGAGCCGCATGTGCGAGATCACTGAAGGCAGTGAGCTCATTTAATACGGGACATAAACATTTTTCACCATTTCTTCTCCTCCATTGGCGATTTTGAGAGCTTTCAAGAGGGTATTCGGCCTAGCTACTAAGAGGTAAGTAATTTCCATTTAAATGTTGGTTTATTACATCAAAACTTAGGTAGATTAACATCTAATCAGTGTAAATCAAAGGGGTTAGAGTGAAAACCTAGGGTTGATGAACTTTAGGGAATTTCACCACTTTTCTACCATGAAATCTTGCAATTTTTTTTTATATATTATTGATCCTTAGGCTATGGGTGAGTGTTATCTTCGAAAATTTTCGGAATCCGAGCGTGTGGGCCCGGGGGTGTATTTTGGCATTTCTTCAAGAATAGTGAATTTACTAAATAAGTAGGAAAATTTCCATACTTTGAGCATGCATTGACACATTTATATATCATTTGACTAGTTTCGAGTCCTCGGGTGTAAAGTTTGGAGTTTCGGGCGCGTTCTTGACCGGGAGGTAGATTCTACGCGAGGTGAGTCTCCTTTCCAACCTTGTAAGAGGGAATTGTCCCCATAGGTAAATGTAAACGATTGATTTGTCCTTATTTGCGGGGGCTACGTAGCGCAAAGTGACGAGAGTCCGTGCGTAGCTACTACTCTGTTGTGTCGGGTAAAATTTAGGATTTCACAAGCATGCCTTTATGTGCCTTACCTGTATCTTACATGTGTTCCTGGTTGCTTATTATCCTTGAAAATTGACATGAGAACTTCGGAAGCTATGTGTAAGTTTAAGTGCTTAAATTTCTGAATTTAAGAGTAATCCATTATAAATTCTTGAATTTTCTGACAAATTCTGTGTATGTCTATGAGCACCCGTGTCGTATGTATGATTTGCGAGCGGGGTAGACCTATATTTATGTCAACCGCGTCGCATGATCGATTCGCGAGCGGGGTAATGGATGCATCCATGGTTCGTGTCGCTCGACCCTCGGCAGTGCACATTTATTTTCGCGTCGCTTCGGCCGTACGCTTCGGCATATTATGTGCTATGTATTTGACTGAGAATCTTGTTGTTATTAAACAAATTACCCCACGTGTAAGGGGAATTGAGACTTTTGTGGTAATTGTTGTTTGACTCATGAGAATAAATTTGTAGTTTTATATAATTGATACTTCATGCCTTAGTGATTTTCATGACTACTTTTCTGTCTAGCCCTACTTATCCATGTTAGTGGTTATTGACCCTAGTAAGTATCACACCTACCTATCGTCACTACTTCTTCGAGTTTAGACGGGATACTCACTGGGTACATATTTGTTTATATGTACTCATGCTACGCTTCTGTACTTAATTGTACAGGTTCTGAGGCTGTTGCACCTGGTCACTATTCCGGTGTCCGTCATTTAAAGATCCATCAGGAATAGACTACACGGTGAGCTGCTCTTCCTGGCGTTCCTCGGCAGCACTGTGGAGTTTCCATTATTGTTGGATATTCTGTCTATTCTTCCAGACAGTTGTACATCTATTTTGTTTATTTTGTATATTCCAATAGTCGCCTGTGGACTTGTGACACTAGGTCTTGGCACACGTAGTTGATTCACTAGTATTATGCTACTCTGTTTTATGCCGGCAAACGATTTTTGAGTTACTTTACATCACTTTGCCTCACTTCCTCACTTTCATTTAAGGACTGCTTAAATTAAAATTGGACAAGTATTTGAACATCTCGTTAATTTAAGTAAACTTCGTTAGCAAACTAGTGTTGGCTTGCCTGACTTCGGTGTTGGGCGACATCACGACCTGAATAGGAATTTGGGTCGTGACAGAATGAGTAACTACTGAAGTAGTGAAGTCTGGGGTATTTTGAGTATTGATATCCTCATATTAAAAGTGAATTCTTTCCATACGCGATTGAATTCCTATATAGGGCTTATAAAACCTTAAAGGCAAGCCTTGATGCTCACAGGTCGCATGAACTATTTGTCGCATGAATTGTGTATCTAGTTGATGTAATATTGGCTTGGGTCTTGTCCACCATGTGCAATGTGGGAGTTGTAAGTTTTTGGGATTGTGGGTCGCCCATGTGAACCGACCTGATCCAATCTTACCCGACCCGTAAATAAACGATTATCTGATTTTTTTTAAAGGATGAACAGTTGTGTTATAATTGTTCAACCTTATCCTTAAAAGGAGGGGGAACAGTTATAACTGTTCAAATCCTTTTTGAAAAGGAGGGGGAACAATTATCTGATAACTGCTCAACCTCTCCTAATAAACGGGGGAAGTCTTCTGCTTCAAAATAGAGAGCACGAGAGACATTACGTAGAAAACAGAAGGAAAAACGAGAAAGAAAGAAAAGCAATTATGACTTTCTAGATTACATCATCACACAAAAAAACATTAGTTTGTAAACTTTAACCTTGATTTCCTAGTGACGTCAAAGGAGACTTGGGACAGATTCTTTTGATAGCAACAACAACAATATCCACTACGAATTTAAGGTACACAATCCGTAGGTTTTGCTTCGAATTATATTACACATATTTCATGACGTATGTTCAAAATAAGAAAATCACAAATTCTGTTGGAATCAATAAACAAAACGTTAGTTGCAGACTTTCAGTTGGATTGACCCTTGCTTTCAGGTTTTTAACTTGATTCAGTTCTGATGAAAGGAAAAGGGTCATCTAATTGAGCAATTCTTTGGTGTGTAGAAGTAGAACGTGCAAGGCAACAATATGAAACACATTTGCCTAACCAAAGATAAGTAGATAACATTGAATATCATTGAAAGCAACATGTGAAAGCATGAGGACCAATAGTTTGAACATATGTGCTTTACTAGTTAAAGGATAAGCCAAACTATAGTCCTAATCCTTAAATTTTGGCCAAATGATTAATTAGTTATAGCAGCCAAAAGGAAGGTCAATTTGATATGCAGTGGTCTGTTAGAAACCCATAAATGAACACGTTTCTTTATTGATCCAAGGACTATATATCATCTAACCTTTGCAAAAAATGAACTATATAACTTCTAAGTACCACCCTGAGGAATTTTCTTGACTGGATAATGATCACGCCCAACTCTAGTCTTAAAAAGAATAAGTGGTCGCTATAAATATAATCCGGTCTAAAAGTCCGGAGTCGAATCTCACAGAGAACTAAGGCTTAGCTACAGTTGTTCAATATTGCTAAGAAACACAAGTCCAAACAATTTCCTTATTATAGAGCTTATAATATTTATTTCTAACTAATTAACTAACAACTATTATAAAGCAGTAAAATTATCAACTAACAAGGATGGAATTTGAGACAGAACTAAGGAGGTCTAGAGTTATGATTTCCCCAAATGTTGGAATCCTTCCCGCTATATTTTCTATAATTTCGCTTATGTATTCTTTACTAATCGTGAGCACTTTAGGTGCCGTAATTCTCTCTCGAGCAACTACAATAATTTACTAGACATATTCTCTCGAACTACGCTAGTTGGCTTTATCTAATCGCTCATTAGGACCACGTCAAGGCTTCGTTATTTCTAAACCTACATTTAAATCCGTTGTATTGATTTCTCATACGTTAGGAGTGACGTTGTTCAACAACCACCTAAATATGTATCATTTCTCAAGCAACACATAATAAATAGGAACAGTAATCGATGGTCATTCAATCAACAACAATAAACACGTAGTTGAACAAGTAGAGAAATTCAACGGCTCAATTATATAAAAACATAACAAGAATTTATCCTACAAAAGGTTCCATCAAAACCCTGGATAACAAATTAGCTATTTATAATAGTATGTAAAATTACAATACTAAAAGTCATAACCAACAATGAAAAATAGGAAGAGGAATTAAGGAAAAACTCGTAGAAGAATTCTCCGCCTTTCTCCTATTGTGTCTCTGCCTCCTTAGGTAGAATCTGTGTCAAAAGTATGTCCAACCTCCTCCTTAGGTCGAATCTGTGTCCAAAATCGGTCTTCAGGCCTCAAAATACCGTTTTTCCATGTAAATATACCAAGTAGGGTCTGGTCCAAATAATTATACCTTCTCCTACGCGAAAAAGGATAATTTTCCAGGTCTGGATGACAGCGGTCGCGGTCAACCGCGGTCCGGGCGCGGTCATTACCCAGTGTACTGCCTCAGTCCGCGTCTGATCCGCGGTCGTAGTTTCAACCGCGTTTTTATCTCGTTTAGTTTGGAATTAGGAAAAATGTAAAACATCAAAGTTGTATCTCTTTGAATTAGCATTCCAACCATATATTATATAAACCAAATGGAGTTTGTAGCAAAGAGTTATGTCTATTTTACTGGATAGTGCGCTATATGCCTACTCGAGTCTTCGTTTGTTCTTAACTATCAAATTTGACCCCCGAACACGATCCCGACTTTATTCCTTGGGCCTTTACTCAGACTTCAAAGCTCCAAATTATTTGAATTCATTCCATAACATCTATATAGCTCGGGATCACTACTACAAGGCATAAAACACACAGTTAGTACAAAACACTAGCGATTAAAGCTCAAACTCAATTAAAGTACAGTAAATTAAAGTGTAATAAGCGAATAAAATACATAATTATATCCTATAAACAAATAACACTTTGCTAGTAAGTATTATACTAACAAATCTAACATCACTATTATATTCATCATTGTAACGACCCGACCAGTCGCTACGTAAAAACCTGCATTATAATTATTGTTATTGACTTGATATAGATTGGTTATACTGGATTTGATGTATTAGAGTTGATAGGCTTGAAATCGAATGGTTGTAGTGAGAGTTCAGTCAATTAGCCTTTAAAAATAGCCTTAAAATGGGAAAAGTCAACTAAGAGTTGACTTATTAGTAAACGACCTCGGAATGAGGATTGTATGGTTCGAATAGCTTCTTTAGGTGATTTGGGACTTAGGAGTATGTTCAGAACAATTTTGTGATGTCCGGTGTAGAATTAGGCTTGAATTGGCGAAAGTTAGTTTTTGGTGATTTCCGGTCGGCAGTGGAAAATAGGCTATCGGCATCGAAATTGAATTCCAACAATTAAAACAGGTCCGTAATGTCATTTTGGACTTGTCCGCAAAATTTCACGTCAATCGGAGTTGATTTGGATAATTTCGGCATCATTGGTGAATTTTAGAAATTTCAAAGTTCTTAGGCTTGAATCCGATGTAATTTTGGTGTTTTGATATTAGTTTTGGTGTTTCGAGAGTGCAACTAAGTTCGAATGATGTTATGGGATGTGTTGGTATATTTGGTTGGGGTCCCGAGGGGCTCGGGATTGATCTCGGATGGTTAACGGGCACTTTTGGACTTAGGAGAAATGTCGGTTTTCTGGTGTTAGTGCAGCAGGAATTTGTTTACCGCGATCGCGAGGAATGGTCCGCGATCGCGTAAGTTTAAAGGAAGGCAGGGTAAATTTTTGCATCGTGATCGCGGAAGTGAGGGTGCGATCGCGTAAGGTGAGTGGCTTAGGCAGTGCGATCGCGTGGACTTGATCGCGATCGTGTAGAGATAGCCAGACGTGTGGGGGGCGGGGTCAGTTATTCTTCGCGATCGCGTGAGCCGGACTGCGATCGCGTAGGTTGAAGTTCTATTGAACCGCGATCGCGTGAGCTTCGTTGAGATCGCGGAGGTCTGGGGGAATTGGTCAGTGCGATCGCAGGGCCAAGGCTGTGATTGCGGAGAACAAAAGCCTGGGCAGTTAATTAAAAGCCCTTCCGCGACTTAAACCCTCTTTTACACCATTGTTGAGCGGAGGAAAGCTTTTTGGGCGATTTTTTAAGGAGAAAATCAGTGGGTGTCACAGAGGTAAGTAATTTGATTATTAAAACTCATTTATGGGTGATTATAGACCATAATCCCAGCCTTTAATTCATGAAAAATAGTAGAAAAATAGGATTTTGGGGCATGAGATTATGAGACCTTTGGTCGATTTGAGGGGTCAAACGAACTCCGATTTTGGTGTTCTTTATATGTACGGAATCGTGAGAAGATGAAGAACACTTTTTTGTAGAAGTTTATGAGTTTCGGGACGCGGGCCCGGTGGTCGGGTTTTGCCCGATTTCGGATTTTTGAGTAAATTTGATATCTTCCGATTGAAAATTGTTCCTTAAGAACATATTGATGATAAAAATCTAAACTTCGTATATTTGGAGCCTTCGGAGGTTGATTCGAGAGGCAAGCGCATCGCGAAATAATTTCGGACTAGTTTTGAGGTAAGTAATGTCTTTAAATCCTGTCCTGAGGGTATGAAACCCCGGACTATGCACCCTTTCACGGGTTTTGAAATGCAAAGGTTGAAACTTTGGAGATATATTCCTTACTTAGGCTACTATTGAGTTGCGAAACGGCTTTTAAAGCTTATTTCCAATAGTACTATATATACTTGATATGATTTGGGTTGTAAGCCATGTTTGGGGCCTAGTGCCGATCTGTTTACCCCTTGGGGGATATTTTTAATATTTTCCTCACAGATATGTTATGATTTTTCACTCAGTCTTTTCTGTGAAATTGTTTTGACACTCAGAGTATTTTGATACTACTTCTTGAAAATGAAACACTGTTTTTGGGTCGAGAACCTGGTAATTTATGGCCTGAAGGGCAAATTGAGAGTGTCTGACTGAGTGAGGCTGCTGACCTATATTGTGAGGATGTTATGATATGAGTGAGGCTGATGGCCTATATTGTGAGGATGATATGATATGAGTGAGGCTTCGGGCTTATATTGTGTGTGATTTATGCCATGCTGTGACTTATTATAGCCCTTGGGTTGTAGGAGCCCCTCCGAAGTCTGTAACACACCCCAAGTGAGCGCCGATACCGATTGAGTGATGCCCGCGGGGCTTATGAAGAGTGATTGTGAGGATGCCTGATGGGCAGAGTGATTGTGAGGATGCCTGATGGGCTGATATTGAGTGATGGTGAGGATGCCTGGTGGGCAATGGTTACGATAAATGATTTTGGCCCGAGGGGCAGTTTATGAAGATTTTTACTGAGTTTTCAAACTGTGATTTACTTCGTTTTCGAAATGGTTTTACTGAGAATTTTATGGAGATATACTGATATTGCACTTGTTTTCAAGGGATTTCTGAAAACTGATTTCAAACTTATTATTTGATGAATTATGGTGACTTGGTGTTTTACTGATTTGTGGAATTGTGTACATGTTCTGTGTGTTTATATTACTCAGACTGCGATTTATTTTTATTATTACTGAGTTGGCGTACTCATAAAGACTCCCTGTGCCTCTGTGCACAGATCCAGGTACTAACTCGCAGCAGTAGCTGACGCAGGTTCGATAGCAACATTTCACGGGATTTCGAGGTAGCTGTCCAGCGTCCAAAGCTTCTCCATTTTCCTTCCTTATTTAGTTTTAGCATTTGATTCAGAGACATATATCATAGATTTAGCAGAGTTAGATTTATTTACTCTTAGATGCTCATGACTATTGACTCCAATTCTGGGAGGTTGTTTAGAGTGGTTTAGTTCATTATTAGGGGCGTTAGACTTATGAAATTTATTTCTTTATTATGACTGTTGTTTATTGTTATATTGTGAACTGTTATAATTGAATAAGTGCGTAGTAAAGTGATGGTTGGCTAGCCTAGTTACACGATAGGCGCCATCACAGCTTGTTAGGATTTGGGGTCGTGACAATCATAGCTCATCCAAGGGATGCATCTAAAATTTTAACTTGATGGTTCGACTTTAAGATTTATATATAATATTGAAACGCATTCTATGATCTATCTTAAAATAATG
This sequence comes from Nicotiana undulata, assembly GCA_005239495.1. NCBI lineage: Eukaryota > Viridiplantae > Streptophyta > Magnoliopsida > Solanales > Solanaceae > Nicotiana > Nicotiana undulata. Next base: position 12,128 of record ML254861.1, on the reverse strand, counting down.
GGTATATATCAATCTAATAATTGTTGAAATTTTGTTAGGTATCACACATATATTATGCTTAGTATAGAAAATATTGGATTCAAATAAACCCGTTACCTTAGGGCTATATCTACCATTGAGCCAGCCCATCACCTTATCTACCAAAACTTAAATTGTAGTTTATAAGACTTGTCTTTTATAGTTGATCACGTCCAACACTAGTTTTGAAAAGGATAAGCGGTTGCTGAAAATACATCTAATTAAAGAATCAGAGTCAATTCTCACAAAGAACTAACACTTAGCTATAACTATTCAATATAACTAAGAAAGTAGGGTCGAACATTTTTAAGGTTATAGAAATTAAGATTTTTATTTTAAACTACTTAACTAGCAAATATTAAAGTGCCAAAATTATTAACTAAAGAGATAAAGGTGTATTAAGAGTAAAAAGCCTAGAATAGTAATTTTTCCAATTATCCTGATGACTATTAACGTGCTCACTATAATCTCGCCGAACAATTCTCTACTGATTGTGAATTTTCTCGTTATCGTAATTATTCTCCCGAACTAACTCCTGCTCACAACTCAAACGACTCACAAAGATTGCATCAAAGATTTGTTATCTCTAATTTCATTTTTAAATCCTCGCAATCATGAATATCTTAATTACTAGAAGTGACGTTGTGCTACATCAACCTGATCCTGTAATCTTTTTCAAGTAATACAAGATATGATGACACAACTAATCAAGGATTCTTCAATTAACTGCAAACAAAACATAGTTAAACAAATAGATTATAAAAAATGGCTCATATATAGATAAGCACTATCACCAATTCCAATAATCGGTTCCATCAAATCATAGATTGAAAATTTTTGCTACTCATAATCACTACCAGAAATGTGGAAATTACCGACCAAAAATTTGCGATCAAAATTGATCTGTCAAAAAAAGCGACCAACTAATTTGGAGAAAATTATTAAATAATTATTTTAAATAATTTACCGATCAAGATTGGTCGCTTTTTGGTTGGTAAAGTGGTCAACATGTTGACCGGGCTGGTCAGACTTGCTTGGTCAAATAAATATTGAAATTAGCGACCAACTTTGATCGCTAATGTGGGTCCCAGTTATAACGTTTTAATAATTATATTATTATTATTTTTTTATAAAATATAAATAAATATTATTTAAAATTGACGACCAAAGTTGGTCGGTAATGAAAGGGGAAGCAAGTAGCGACCAACTTTGGTCGCTAATTTGGGACCCCGTTATAATGTTTAATAATTATATTATTATTTAAAATATTTTATAAAATATAAATAAATTTGATTTAAAATTAGCGACCAACTTTGATCGCTAATTTTTAATTTCTTGGTAATTAGCGACCAATGTTGGTCTCTTTTCAGGTCAACATTGGTCAAAATTAAAAATCACTTTTATATTTAGTATCTAAATAATATAAATGTAATCCGTTAACACTTTTGTAATACAAGGGATGAATACACTAAAATATACAATAACATGCTATATATGTAGTTAAAGTAGTACAACGAAACGTAGTCTATATATATATATATATATATATATATATATATATATATATATATATATAACACGTTTCGTTGTACCCAGTTATATATATTGGTCTAGACGTTTTGTTTTTAATATTCAATGATGCATCTGAGTAGGTTATAATTCGATGAACCCGAGGATCTTGACAAGTCTATCAATCCCTAAACGTAAATTATATATACTATGAAGCGCTAGGAACACATGGTCGGGTTCTTTTAGGGATTGATACACTTGTAAATTGATTCATCGACTTATAACCTACTCAGATGCATCGTTGAATATTAAAAACAAAACTTCTCGACTTATATCAATTAATCTGTTATAATTGATTCATCGACTTATAACCTAGTGATGAATGAATGTAATTCATTAACTCTGTTATAATACAAATAATGAATACTATTATATCAATTAATAGAATAATATTATATTGGTTTATCAGTTCATTAATTATTCGTACGTAGTAATGTATAAGATTGATCATCAATTACAATATAGTTTATGCGTGTGCATGAAATGACTCATATACTTAAATATAACTTAAAAAATTCCTTTACATATATGCTATTATAATCTATTAAAAGTAATTACCTAGTTAATATAATTTTTTTTAAAGATTATGCTTATAGTTTATAATTATTTATAATAATTATAGTTAAATAAAATAAATATTTATAGCTAATAATAATTTTTTATAGCTTATAATATTTAAAAACCAAAAAAGAAAAAAAAATAATTTTATTTTATAGAAATAGCGACCAACGTTGGTCGCTATTTTGGTCAAACGGTCAAAACTTACTTACCGACCAAAAATGACGACCAACTTTGGTCGCTTTTTCTAATAACAGAGTCAAAAACGTGTTTCCTCCCCTTTCTCTTATTTTCTTCCCCAAAATTTTCCCCACTCTCTCTCAACACCTTCCCCTCCCCTTCTCTATTTCCCTCACACAAATCTTATTCCCCCACCTCGCGCCACCACTGCCATCGCCGACCACCGCCGGACTGCCGCCGCACCAGTGTACTGTCGCCTTCCTCTCTTTCCTTCTCCACCTAAAAAAATCTAGGTTTAAATTATAACCTTAAATCTTTGTTATTTCTAGTTTTTGTTTCAATTATTTCAACATTGTAGTTTATTGTTTCAATTATTTCAATATTGTAGTTTATTGTAGGGTTTAGGTCTTGTTTTAATTAGTCTTGTTAATTAATTTTATTAACTAATTAGTTTAATTAGTGTTGAATTTAGTTTAGTTAGATTTGAATTATACTTTGTATTGTCTTGATAGTTTAGTTAGAATCTAGGGTTTAGGATATCAATTGGACTTTTAGTTTATGAATTGAACTTTTAGTTTATAAATTAAAATTTTAGGATATGAATTGAACCTTTTGGATATGAATTGAAATTTTAGTGTATGAATTGAACTTTTTGAATATGAATTGAACTTTTAGTTTATGAATTGAACTTTTAGTTTATAAATTGAGTATTTTAGGATATGAATTGGACTTTTAGATTATGAATTGAACTTTTAGTTTATAAATTGAAATTTTAGGATATGAATTGAACTTTTAGGATATGAATTGGACTTTTAGTTTATGTATTGGAATTTTAGTTTATAAATTAAAATTTTAGGATATGAATTGAACTTTTAGGATATGAATTGGACTTTTAGATTATGAATTGAACTTTTAGTTTATAAATTGAAATTTTAGGATATGAATTGAACTTTTAGGATATGGATTGGACTTTTAGTTTATGTATTGAAATTTTAGTTTATGAATTGGACTTGTAGTTTATAAATTGTAGTTTTAGAATATGATTTGAACTTTTAATTTATGAATTGAACCTTTTGGATATGAATTGAATTTTTAGTGTATGAATTGAACTTTTTGAATATGAATTGAACTTTTAGTTTATGAATTGAACTTTAGTTTATAAATTGAACTTTTAGTTTATAAATTGAGTATTTTAGGATATTAATTGGACTTTTAATTTATGAATTGAACCTTCTGGATATGAATTAAAATTTTAGTGTATGAATTGAACCTTTTGGATATGAATTGAACTTTTAGTTTATGAATTGAGCTTTTAGGATATGAATTAGACTTTTAGATTAATGAATTGAACTTTTAGTTTATAAATTGTGTTGTTGTTGTTGTTGTGGAGAACTTCGAATATGATTGTATTGTATTGAATGAATTATATTGTTATTTAGGGAATTTGGTATGCTGGCAGGTGGTGTAGCTGTCAAAACAGACATTTTATGCCAAAATTAATACCCAGAAAAGTGACCAAAGTTGGTCGCTTATATCTAAAAAAAATTAAACATTAGCGACCAAGGTTGGTCGCTAATGAACCCAGAATTTAATATAAGCAATCAAAGTTGGTCGCTTTCCTATTAAAAAAAAATTTCCTGAAAATTGGCGACCAAGGGTGGTCGCTTATATCTAAAAAAGAATTAAAAAATTAAGAATAAGCGACAAAAGTTGGTCGCTTATGTACCCAAATTTTAACTTTAGCGACCAACTTTGATCGGTATTGTTACATATATAATTATTTAAAATAATATATATTTTAATTTATAGACCAACGTTGGTCGCTAATTTTTGAATTATAATAAATAAAAAAGTATCGTAATTTAAATATACAGACCAACTTTGGACGCTAAATTTATATTATTAAAATATTGTACCGACCAATTTGTTTACACTGAACATTTGGTCATTTTACCTTAGCGAGCGACCAACTTTGATCGCTAAGGTAAAAGGACCACCAATACGACCAACGTTGGTCGCTATATGTGGTCGCTAATTAGCGAATTTCTAGTAGTGAATAATACTAAAAAACACATAAACTATAGTCAATAAATATCCATAGCAATATAATAAAGGTAGAAAAGTGGAGAAAAACTCCTTGATTCGTCTTGTAGAATAGACTTGAGGATTTTCCGTTCAACAATGATGTTACTTGTCTTCTCAGATCGAGTATGGCTGCTACAAATAGCTTAAAATGGACATAAAATTCGTCTCAACAAAAATACCCTGTAATTAAAATCGCCAGCAATTACGTCTTTTGTCACCACTAAAAAAATAAAGATCTGACCGAAAAATACCGATGAATTAAGCAGATCAGGATTTTCCTGAACCACCATTTTCTGTCATTTTCGGATAAAAAAATGCCCTTTTTTAGTAGCGCGTGCCATGGAGCTCCGCGCACGAACTGGGTGAGCAATTTGTCTTGTTCCAGTTTTTTCTCGCGCTATGGAGCTGACAATATTTCCTATAACTTCACTGTAAACTTTCACTCAAGCAAAAATTCTTCTAAGTCCCAATTGCTAAGGATTTGCTCTAGACGTGCAAATCTTCCATTTTTCAGCTCAAACTCAATCTAAATCATCTGTTTTTTTACTCTATCCGTTCCAATTTATGTGAACATGTTTGACTGGACACGGAATTTAAAAAAAATAAAGATTTTTGGAATTTGTAGTCCAAACAAGTCAAAAAGGTGCCGAGAGTATTTGTGTAGTCATAAAAACTTCTCATTGAGGGTATAATTGTAAGTTTAAGCTAAATTGTTACCAAATTTAGAAGGAATCATTCTTTTTTGAACGGACCAAAAAGGAAATATGTTCACATAAACTGAAACAGATGAAGTACTAATGAACTACTACACAATAAGATTACGCCAGCTTAACTGGACATTTTCCACCTTTAAACCACTAAATATACTAAAGTGGGGGTAAAACATGTTGAATTACATGCAAATCTAGCATATTATCAATAGTCTATAGAGATAAAGCCATTGCACCATCGAAGAGTGTTGTGCGATGCATTATTGGGATCTAGTCAAACGTCTTATAAGGTTTGAGTCCTGAAAATGAAGAATCTTTCTGTAGATCACTCCTTAATGAATTTATCATACGCAAATTCAAATTAATCGAGCCAATAAGTTACGGCTGCTAGATCGTTCAATTTGAAGGGAAAAAAAAAGTTCTCTTATATGTCAAGATGAAATGCCTAACATTCTACTTGTGTGCCCAACCCCCGCACCCCACTTTTAGATTGGGTAAGCTGGCAAGGAAGGGGGCCCTCCATGAACAAATGTTCAACATGGGCCCATTGCCAGACCAATATATACGACATGATCTATCTGCATTATGTTGGAGAGCGCTTTTCAGAATGAAAATCAATCAGTACAGGTACTAAGGCAATTAATTTCATACACATCCTTTCAAGGGTCAATATTCCCATATAAGGACTAGAGGCGAAGCTACACTTCGATTTTAGAGGTATAAAACCTATATTATATTTTAGAGGTTTATAACCTATATTTAATAACCCTCGAATTTTTTACACTTTTTTCAAATTTGAACACCTTTATTAAAATTTCTAACTTGGCCACTACTGATAAGGAGTAAGGACCACCAACAACAGCAGTATTCGTAACCACAACTTATGATCAACTATAATTTCCTTCTTCCCCCATACCATTTGCCTCCAACATAGTAGCTGTTCCGCAACTCCCTATCCTTGTCAATTGCCTCACAATATATAATTCATCGAAGCATCATAATTACAAAAAAATACTTTTAATTAGGTCATATATCCCTTTGCTAATATGATGAATATGGAACTGAAGTATTCATCTTACAATGGTTCCACAAACATGAGTCGTGAAGATGGCGAGTATGACAAATCAAAAGTAGACGTTCCACATGCACGCAGTAACGAAGAACATAGCTATGGTAAATCAGGTTTGGGAAATCTCAGTTTTTACAACCTGTCAAAACTCATTCTCCCTCCTTTAGGTTCCTCTGGTTATAACCAGAATCAGACTCTGCAGAAAGGCAACACTATTTCTCCTATGACTTCAAGATACAGGTAATTATATATATTTGTCAAAACAAATGTGTCTTTCCCTTTGTTGTCTTTTTTGGTCAACACTACTTTTGGCAATATATATAATTGCAAAACTAAAAGGGATAATTAAACGGCTACTAAATTTGTATCAATTTTTGGTGCCACTTGTTTCTATTATTAGATTAGATTAACATTAGTTTGTTACTACAAGTAGATCATCTTTATTCTCAAACTAACGAGCTTAATTAGGTGATATATATTCGTCATATTAGATTATCCTGATTAATATTCAGAAACAAGTAATTTTTGTAAATTCAGTCCACTCGTCTTCCATATATAGGTCATCATGACCGTACTTGGAGATAATTTATTTGATTTAAGTTTAGGTTTTATGCACGGTACCACCGTAAAAAAGAATATTTTATATGATCAGGAAGGTAATTACAGATATATATATATATATATTCTATGACAAGTATAATTGGTAACTTGATATATACAAAACAAGTTATTATAAATTAAAGTCGTCCAAATATTATCATAAGTTGAAACCTTGATGGATTTATGCAGGTGGTGGGAGACACTAATGGTGTTACTGGTGGCGTATTGTGCATGGGTATGTCCATTTGAGATAGCGTTCATGAAGTCCAATACAAACAAGGAATTATACATAGCAGATAATATTGTCAATCTCTTTTTTGCGGCTGACATCATCTTGACATTCTTTGTTGCCTATATCGATCCAACCACTCAGCTTCTAGTTCGCGATCCTAGAAAAATTGCTACCAGGTATTTCTTTTCTTTTTCGTTTTTACTTTTGTTAAAGTTTATAATCATAGTACTATTTAGTTTAGCATAAAATTTACAAGTTCTTGAACTGGCGTTGATTATATGGGAAATATTTTGTATTTGCAGTCCTAAGGTGGAGGAAATACTCCCTCGTGTATTGTAATTGACCAATTTCCTTTTTCATTTTGGTTGTCCAGTTATGTAATTACAAGTGGAAGAAGTTTATTAAGAAAAATAAGAAGTGAAAGAAGTTATTGTCAGTCCAAAGCATCTTCCAATTGAAAACACCAACTTAGGCGTGGAAGCAAAATGACCATTCATAAATATATCAAAAGCTATTAGAGTCAACAATTTTTCATGATATTAAAACAGAAATGTTAGAATCTAGTTGATAAAAGTGTGAAGTAACGTAACAATTCGAATTTGAAGAAGTGGTTATTCTCTTTTTATCGTCAATGAATATGTATGTTATCATGGCGAATAGATTTTATCCTCCACCCACCAAGGGATCGGGTTCGGGTGCAAAGAACCAATTTTTTGGGGGTATTAATAAAAATAGCCTCCTAATTTATTTATTTTCATTTTCCAAGATTTGGATATTCGAAATAGTTATATCAATTATTCCCTTAATTATTGAGTCGGAATAATACGACCCCTCACTCACACCCCACCCCACTTTCAACGGCAAAGGAAAAAGGAAAAAAGAAAATTAACTTAAAAGTTCGCGCTATCAATTTGATTTAAGTTGTTGTAATATGTTATTGTTCCCTCGAAATCGGAATAATAATTGAAATTGTAAGTGGTTTTAAAGATATATACGCGGATTTATTTGATACAAAATGATAAATAAAGTCACATTGAATAAACAAATATAAAGTAGATTCAAATCACGCAGGGAGGATAGTTCAAGCCTTAGTGAAATATTTACCTCGATTCGGACTCGCTATAGTCAGCACTGACGAATAAGAGTAAGAGCCGATAACAGAGTAAATCATAATATATTGCTTTGGGATGCGTGTTACAATGTGTTTCATGATTTAGCAGACCCCTTTATACGGTAGGGGAATCCTACTCTAAGTACAACTTTATAAAAGGTAAAAAAAATCATCTAATTAACTGATTACCGGTCCTTCATCAATACGTGCCGAGATCCCCACCGTAATATCAGGCAAGTCACGGATATTACGGCCTTTTGTTGGCCGTGCTTAACTGCCTGACAATGTTCTTCGAAGTCGTTCAAAGCTAGGACCAATTCCAAACCGCGACCCTGAAATTCTCGAGGTCGGGTATCATGCGCCCGAATTCTGACTCGATGAGACTGACCCCTCGACTTTGGTCCCGTCCGCATAGCTAGGCTTATTTTGTTGGAGACTAGGATTTACCATGAGCCCGGTTTTACCCGTATACAATTAATCTTTCTTATTTTGAGGATACTAATTCTACTTAATACGGACATTGGAGAATTGTAAGTATTAAATTCGAATAACTTCATAATGTAATTTCTTTTATACTGTCAACTCAACGAGAAAAGATTGATGGTGTATGATATAGTAGTAATAATTTGTTTGTATGGTCAATTATGATACAGATACCTATCAACATGGTTTCTAATGGATGTGGCCTCCACCATTCCATTCGAGGCTCTTTCCTTGTTTTTCACTGGCAAACATCAAATTGGTGTTTCTTACTCCGTTTTAGGAATGCTCAGATTTTGGCGTCTTCGCAAGGTTAAGCAATTCTTTACCAGGTTTCACTTTCTTTACTTCTCTCTTCCTTTTTCTTTCAAGTTATATACACTCACACAGACACAGTGTGTAAAGTTTTACACCATCGACGTAACTTAACATGTTATAATAAAATGGAGTACGTGTTATTGCAAGTAACTTAACCGAATGGTATAAAAGTATTATACATTGTCAGTGTGCATAATAATTTAAATTATACATTAATTACACTTGTTCTATATGTCCATTGGCAGACTTGAAAAAGACATGAGATTCAGCTATTTTTGGGTCAGATGTGCAAGGCTTCTGTTTGTAAGTTTGCAGAAAAATAATATATTTTGATCCAACTTGAAGAAAAAAGTACTATAGAATAATTTTCCTTGCCAAAAAAAAAGAAAGATTTATGAATGAGTCCATGGCATGAAACATGCAGGTAACACTGTTTTCAGTGCATTGTGCTGGATGTCTGTACTACTTGTTAGCTGACAGAAATCCCCAGCAAGGAAATACTTGGTTAGGATCTGTGAATCCAAATTTTAGAGAGACAAGCCTTTGGATTAGGTACATTTCTGCAATGTATTGGTCTATCACCACTATGACCACAGTTGGCTATGGTGATCTCCATGCTGTCAATACTGTGGAAATGATCTTCATCATTTTCTACATGCTCTTCAATCTTGGCCTCACTGCTTACATTATTGGTAACATGACTAATTTAGTCGTTGAAGGAACTCGTCGCACCATGGAATTTGTAAGCTCCTTTCCATTTACTACTTTTTATAGTATAAGCAGGAGAGCAAAAACAAATGCATATATAGTGTGTACATGAGATAAAGCATTCAATTGGTTTGTCATACAGAGAAATAGCATCCAATCAGCATCAAACTTTGTTTGTCGAAATCGCTTGCCCCCAAGACTGAAGGAGCAAATACTGGCTTACATGTGTTTAAGATTCAAAGCAGAGAGCTTAAACCAGCAGCAACTGATTGAACAACTTCCAAAGACGATATGCAAGAGTATCCGGCATCATTTATTTCTGCCAACTGTTGAAAAGGTCTATCTTTTCAAGGGTGTCTCCAGGGAAATTCTCTTACACTTGGTAAGACAGCATATTATTTTATGCAATACACTAGAACGACGCGTTCAAAAATCTCTATTCCTGGTGTGGTGTGTATCTAATCTTAGTGACTGCTTAGGTTGCTGATATGAAGGCCGAATATATACCCCCAAGGGAGGATGTTATAATGCAGAATGAATCGCCAGATGAGGTTTACATCATAGTGTCAGGGGAGGTGGAAATGATTGATAGTGAGATAAAGAATGAGCAGATTGTTTGGACATTGAAATCTGGGGACATGTTGGGAGAAGTTGGGGCATTTTGCTGTAGGCCTCAGAGCTATACGTATCGAACCAGGACACTTTCGCAACTCTTGAAGATAAGAACAACTTGTTTGATTGAAGCAATGAAGAGCAGACAAGAAGATAATGTCACAATGATGAAGAACTTCCTTCAGGTTCTTGCTTTAGCTACTTAAAAAGAGGTTCCTAATGTGTCATTTCAGAACTCAATCTTAATATTTTTCCTATGCCGTGTTAATTGCAGCATCACAAGAAGCTCAAGGATTTAAGACTTGTAGACTTGTTCCTTGAAGTTGGGGAAGAAGATAGTGATCAAAACATGTCCATCAATTTGCTGACTGTAGCCAGTTCAGGCAATGCTGCTTTTCTTGATGAGCTTCTCAAGGCAAGATTAGACCCTGATATTGGAGACTCTAAAGGAAGAACCCCACTGGTATGTTGCAGTGTTTTAAAAGGCATTTATGGGACTCGCCCCTGGGCGGGGCACTTACAAAACGCCCCGGGGCTCATGTATGAGGCTTAGTCCCGTGAGGCTTACGCCCCAAGCGCCCGACTGTGCGCCCTAAATATGCCTAACGCCCAACGCTCGGGGCTCGCCTAACAGTTCTAACGCAAATCACGTGTCGAATTTCCTAATTAATATAGTTGACATTCAAAATTCTTTAACGTATTAATGATAAAAGTTTTATTCATCGATAGAAATACGAAGATTGATCATAACTCTAATAATGAGACATAATAATTCGAATTTATATCTTCACTTGTTATTGGTCGTGTCTTAGTTTATTTGTCCCTACTAGTTATACACTTTTATTAATTTGATATCTTAAGCTAATTTGTATTTATTCATGAAGGAGTAATATTTTAATTGTCATACTAATAAGAATTTATTAATTATTTATTTTTAGGAAGGTAAATGTGAAGTTTGATTATTTTTTTAAAGAAATTGTAATTTTTTAATTATTTAAAAGTTAAAAACGTTATACGTGATTTGTACGCATTAGTTATACTTAAGAATCATGCTAGATATTTTTTTCTATGAGTTCTTTTAATTTTATCTTTTAATTTATATTTTATGTTTTTTGTGTTATTATGTTATTTTATTAATTTATAAATTAAATTTTTTAAAGATCCATGGGACTTACGACCCCCGCCTCCAGGATTACATACATACATACATACATATATATATATATATAACATATTTATATTTTCTTCAATTTTTATGCAATTTTATCTGTTTATAAATATTTACTGTCATTATATTATTTTATAAAATATTAAAAATTAAATACCTACGGGGCTTACGCCTCGCTGAGGCATATGTAAAACGCCCCGCCTTACGCCTCACGCATTTTAAAATACTGGTATGTTGTTGGTTTTTTAAAAGATTAAAAGTATTGATTGAAAATGTCTCTTAATAATTTTATTAAGCATAACAAAGCTTTAAATAGCCAATTAGGAACAAAAAATCCACATAATTTAAAATTCAACAAACCTAAAATATCTCAACTAACTTAGACAATCTAATAAAAAATTTAAAATTAAAATTCATCCTAAACCTAAGCAACTTATTATGCTAAAAAAGTTACCGCAGTAACTAAAAGCAACAAAATTTCAACATATGTCCCAGAAACCAACTTTGGTCATATACGCTTCTACCAATGTACTGGTTGCTACAACAACTATGCAGCATCCTCAAACAAGTAAGGGTCGGTGATATGAATCCTCATTACTTTCTATAAGTTTCAATCATATCATTATCATAACCAAAATAAAGTATAAGTGAAAGTAAAAAAATGATAATATATATATATATATATATATATATATATATATATATATATA
>MDKH01230204.1:0-13146 GCA_005239495.1 Nicotiana undulata | reverse complement strand
TTGCGACACCCCGGTTTTGGGATTATTCGTTGTAGATGTCTTATCATTTCATTTTGAGTTTTTTTTCTAAGATATTATTATTATTTCTCTGCTGTGAAACAATTGAAGGGATTTGAAAGACTCAGTAAAGTTTTGAGAGTTACTAGTGTGGGAAGTTTTACGTTATTTCATGTTTGTCATGTCTTTATTCTCCGCATTCTTAAAGTTTCGTTATTTTTATTAAGCAATGCTTACAGGATTTTGTTGGGAATTTGTTGAAAGTGACAATCTATCGTTTCGTTCAGTATTAAATGATTTTAAATTGTTATTGCAAGTTATACGTTGGCTGGCCTAGCGGGTTCAACGTTAGGCGCAGTCACGGCCCAAAGGGTGGGGATTTGGGTCGTGACAATCATTGACTTATGCCGTCAATATCAGGTGACTCTAGGCCAAATCACCCTTCTTTTTGGCGTATTGTGATCATGCTTCGGTTCTTCACCAACAAAGCTGAGGGGTTGTCATTCACCCTCGACCACCTTATCCGATTATACAACTTCGAATCTTTCGACGGTTGATCAAATTGCAACGTCGAGCGACCAAGGCGTTATTCTCGAGCATTGACGAGGACAAGGACCGGGAGTGGATGGGTCGGTTCGTTCAGGTGAGGACTTGTGATCTTATCCCCAAAGATAAAATGACATTTCTTGAAAAATGGAAACTGAAGCGTAAGTAGCACTCTACTCGTTGGTTTTCATGTTATGTTTCATCTTCTGCTTCGTTTAATCACTTCTTTCGTCATGCAGCAGTTGCTTGGCTGCCTCGAGTTGTCCCTAACCTCGAGAATTGGGTACGAAGGTTGGCTTCGACTTCTTCCTACGCTGAGCGTTGTTGGCGTGACTTGGCAAAAGGCCGATAAGAAGCAAAGAACCATGGTAAATTTCCCTTTTCTAATTTCTGAGGCACTGGCTATACTTCTGTTTACTCACTTAATCGTTTCTTGTGCAGTCATGAGGCCTCTGAATAGTGAGGAAGAGGCTATGGCCCCGGCCCCGAAGTAGGGGAAAGACAATAAGAGAAAGAGGGTGGTCTCGACATCCGAGGACCCCAAACCCAAAAAGAAAGTAGCCAGAAACCCAAGGGGAGCGTTATCCCTCTAACTTTGGAGTCAGTCCAAAGGCTAAGGGAAGAAGAAGAAGAAGAAGAAGAAGAAGAAGAAGAAGAAGAAGAAGAAAATGAGGGCGGTGACTCGGCGTTGGTGACCCCAGTGAGGAAGACTACTGAGACAACCAAGGCTTCTGGACCGGTGGCGGTTGACAAGGCCCTGCCTCGTCCTGAAGAAGTTTTGGGCAAGGTCCCCGAATCAACTGAGGTCAAGATTGTCTCACCTCGAACGACGATCATATTAAAGGGGGCTGGTCCCAAGACCCCTAGAGCCGAACTGAGCGCCCTGAGTGACTCGCTCGGGGCAGTGATAGCAGGTCGCTCACCATCTCCACCCGCATTTTCTGAAGAGACCATAAGGGATGTGATAACTAGGGATTTTAGCTTACTGTTTGCTCTCTTTTGCTTAGGTTTTTGGTCAAAATGCGTTAAGGTATTCCCGAAAACTTACTTAAGGTGCTTACTTGCATGTTTTGGTCAAAAATGAGCAAAGAAGCCTAAATAAACTCAAAAAGGAGTTAAACTTGCACAAGCCCAAATGATGGAACTGAGCGCGGACATCGATGATATTACGCGGCCGCGTCAGTATCTCCGCTGAGGCGGCCACAAATACGCTGCCCGTGAGATTGAAGTTTAGAGAGGTTGATTTGGCCTCAAAGTAGACCGCTGACCGCTATGGAATTACGCGGCCGTGGTATATCTTACGCGGTCGCGATTGGAATTTCGCTGAGAGCGAAGATAGAGAATCAGAGACCTTGCAATCTTGGTTCAAACAAAGAACGTGACTCGCGTCTAAATTACGCGACCGTGAAGGTACCTGACGCGGAAGCAGTTAAAATTCCGCTGGGAGCGAGATAGGAGGATCAGAGAGTCTGCAAGTAAGACCCAACTGAGGAACACGATCCGCGAATAAAATACGCGGCCGCGAATGAAGATCACCCAGACGCGGCAGACTTTACGCTGTCCGCGAAATCTAGCTCAGTCTAAGTCTAAATTTGAAGAAATGCGGTTTGCGCTCATTTTTGCGCGACCGCGAATGTCCAAACGATGAGGCGCCCATTTTTACGCGGTCAGCTGAATCTCCATAGGGGCATTTTTGTCCAGTAATTTTAGCTGTGTATAAATAGATCTTTTCACATTTTTAGGTCAAGTTTTATATTGGGGAGCTCGTGAACAGCCGTATTTTACGACTTTGAGTAATTTTAGAGTAGTTTTAGCTTATATATTCAGATTTTATTCTTGTAATTGACTTTTATGGCTTATATTACATCATCATCTTTGATTTATATCATTATTATGAGTAGCTAGACCCATTAGCTAGGGTTGTGACCCAATCCTAGTGTGGGTATTTAATGGGTCTTCAATTTTAGGGCTTAATTATTTATGGGTTAGTGATAATTAGCTTGTTTCATGCTTTAACTGTAGAATTGGTGGTTGCAAACACTGATTCGTGCCTTTTTGACTTAGGCTCTTCTTGAGAAAGAGAGCCCAAGTCTAGGAAAAATAGGCTAACAAGAAATTGGGGTGAATTCAAGAGATTGATAGCCCCAATTAAAGGGTTAAACCTAGAGATAGTAATACCCGACTTGAGCCAATTTCACTTGCATTGTTTGAACACCCATTTAGGATTGAGAAAGCCAAATCAGGCAAGGTCACTCAAATTACCGAGAGGTATAAAGTGAGTATTTATGTGTGAAGGTTGTATCACGACCCCAATCATAACAATCTAGTTCTAGATTCTAGACCTCATTATATACTCGCCTAGGCGGAAGTCACTTCCCTAGTTCTTTTTATCATTTGAAAAACTCCTACAAAAACATTGTACTTAGATTATTTTAGGCATTCAATAGCATTAACATTAGAATATAAACAATTCCAAGCATGGTTAGATGTGCAATTAAAGACAACACGCACAGCTAGATTAGGTAGAAACCCAACTCCCAACCAATATTAACTCCCTGTGGATATCGATCCCGACCTATCGGCTAAAACTGCATCGACCTCTCCTTGCCATTATATAGTGGTGCAGGGTTGGAACCGATTAGGATGCGCAGGCCATAAGGACTCCTGAAATAGGCGGAGTCCCCGATGTGGAGGATTCATTTGGGGATTTCTTTACCGGGGTCAAGGATGCCTCAGATCTCAATGATGCATCCAACCTCTTCGAAGAGGCCCAACATCTTCTCAGCCGAGTAAGTATTAATTTCGTAAATGTAGTTTTCTTTCATTTTTCCTTTTATCTGTCTAACTCCTATATTTTCTCATACATGCTTTCTCTAAGTCTCGGGTCGACTTAAGCCAATGCGAGCCGATCTCCAATGGCTTTCAGAGGAGAGAAATTCTCGCAAGCTTCTCTATGGGCAGAAGGACGAGGAGATCAAGGACCTCCGAGCCAATTTAGCCAGAGTCCGTAAGGAAGAAACCGAGATGAACGAGCAGGTAACAACTCTCTTGAAAAAATACGGGCTCGATTCAAGGGCGGAAGCTAATATTTTAATGTCACAGTTGCAGCAAAAGATCAAGAGGATCGAGCTATTTCGGAAGGAGGTCGATCAAGCAAAAGCTGACTGATATAAGTGGAAGGAAGGCATGGACCGCCTTGCTGCTGAGAAGGAGACTGCTTTGGCTCAGTTGTCATCGGTCAAAGTCCAACTTCGAAGTGTAAAGGACAAGTACTCGGTTTAGGCTAAGAGGGTCTAAGAGCTTGAAGCTGAACTAGCAAAGGCCCAAGCTGGGGCCGAAAAAGCAAAGGCCGAGGCCGATAAGTCGGTGGCATATATCTAGATGATGAAAAGGTTCTCAAGCACAACTGAGGGAGGTTGTTGATCGAGCACAATGGACTGGCGAGCTAGCAAAATGCCAATCTCGGAGAGAGACCCTCGAGGAGATTCACACCCGAGGTTTTGACCTTTCTGAGGAGATAGCTCAGGAAAAGGTGCATGAAGCTGATGCTAGGCTACTGGCCTCTTCCGACAACTATGATGACGACGAAGGCAGCAAAAGAGGGTCCGATAATGGTGAGGGGCCCGAGGAAGAAGCTTCCCTCGAGGAGGGATTCACCCCCGAGCATAGCTAGGGCACTTGTATTTTTCTTTTCTTTTCTTTGTGTAGGACCCCGGTCGGTCCTTTGTAAATACTTTGGTTCATATATATAAGAACATTTCATTTTTGAATTCTGCCTCAATTCTTGCCTTGTGGTAATTTCAATCTGCTTGGTGCCTTGTGAAATTTTGATATATGTTTAAGACTTCGATTGTTGGGCAACTTGGCCGAAGCCAAACTAACACTGCCTTTGTAGTCGGGTGAGTTCTTGCTCAAACTCGAAGTAATAGAACCCTTAAGTTTGAATTGAGTGAGAATGGGTTCTTGAACTGTAGTCGAGTGAGTTTTTGCTCGAACTCGAAGTAGTAAAACTCTTAGGTTTGAATTGAATGGATTCTCAAACTGTAGTCGAGTGAGTTCTTGCTCGAACTTGAAGTAGTAAAACCCTTAGGTTTGAATTGAGTGAGAATGAATTCTCGAACTCAAAAATTTAGTGGCCCTTGAAGTGGGCCGATATGGCCTCAGAAAAATGGCCTTTCCCCTTTTCGGCTTAAAAGTTTTTAACTTATAGGAATTTGTTATGCCTTAGCACAAAGTAAGTTTGTACCCATTGGGTTTTTCAGGATTTAACATTATCGAAACCCTTTGCTTTTTATGCCTTAACACAAATTTGTAATTAAACAGTTCGATACCTCTTAAGGTTTTTCGAGGGCTGATAGTATCAAAGCCCTTTGATTATTTTGCCTATGGTAGCCTTTTTAAACCAATTTTCAAAAGAATTCGAAGGCCTGTTGTTATTGCGAAATTCGGACGTCTCCGAGCCGCGTTAGTTTGGTCGTAGCCTTTGGGTCTGCCTCTTGGGATTATTTCCCCAATAATACTTTGAACTTGTTCAAAGTGTTAGTTCCCGAGTAGGGTGGCCTTGGCCTATATTATCGAGGGTTGCCTCTTTGAGGTATTGTGGTCTCGAAGTTTTATAGTTCAAACATGTTAATTTTTTACGGCAGTCCCCGAGTATGGGGTTGGTCGTTTGAAGTATAGTTGTACTTGGACCTTGATCCATTTTTCACAAGAAATCATAATTATGGAACTTGTAAAGTAGAAATTTCATTCGAGGCACAAGACACCTGGTAAGGAAAATTACTTCTTTCAATAGTTTATACATGCGTGCATGTTTTGCCATTAGGGCTCGAGTATTCTATACGGACACGATTCATTCAACCGTTTGGTCCTTTACAAAGTTTTCCTATCGATAACCCTGTTGACATGAAATATTTTCCTCGAAAACATAACATCCGAGGGTGATGCCCCCCAGTATACGAGGTTGATTGTAAAGAAACCTCGGATACTCTAAGTTAGCACAAACAATGGTTGCCTCGTTAAAAACCTTGCCGGAAAACCCCATTTGGAATAAAAACCAGTCGAAGGGAAAAAAAGTGCAATGCGTGCTTTAAGACTTGATATATTCCTATTTGAAGAGAACTTCGATGCCTTTGCTCGAACACCTGAAAATAAGTTAGTGTAAAACGTAAATGGAAAAGAAGAAAGTCATACCTTAACAATAATATCGTTTGAGGAGTGAGATGTTCCAATTATTTGGTAGTTGCTTGTCTTTTACCGTCCCAAGCTTGTAGGATCCCTTTTCGACGATATCGAGGACTTGATATGGTCCTTCCCAATTTGGGCCAATTTTTCCTTCGTTAAGGTCTTGAGTATTGAGAGTGACTTTTCTTAGAACTAAGTCCCCGATTTTGAAGTGGCGAAGGTTGGTCCTTCGAATATAATACCTTTCGATGCGTTGTTTTTGTGCGGCCATTCGAACGAGGGCGGCTTCCCGTTTTTCATCTAGTAGTTCGAGGCTCGTACTCATAGCCTCGTGATTTGAATCTTCAGTTGCGTATCAAATTTTGGCGTTGGGTTCCCCGACTTCGAACGGGATTAAGGCTTCGGCGCCATATACTAAGGAGAAGGGTATTGCCCCCGTACTGGATTTTGACGTTGTTAGATATGCCCAAAGGACTTCGGGTAGAATTTCTCTCCATTTTCCCTTGGCGTCGTTCAATCTTTTCCTCAGACTCTAAATGATGGTCTTGTTTGTCGATTCGGCCTGTCCATTTTCACTAGGATGATACGGTGTTGATAAGATCCTTTTTATTTTGTGATCTTCGAGAAAATTTGTTATTTTGCTGCGGATGAATTATTTTCCATTGTCGCATACAATCTCGACAGGTATCCCAAATCGGCATATGATGTGATCCCACATGAAGTCTATAAATTCCTTTTCTCTCACTTTCTCGAAGGCATGTGCTTCAACCCACTTAGAGAAATAGTTAGTCATAAATAAAATGAATTTAGCTTTACCTGGGGCTGATGGCAGAGGGACGACGATGTCCATTCCCCATTTCATGAATGGCCTTGGGTGTAAGACTGAGTGAAGTTGTTCTCCGAGTTGGTGGATCATCGGTGCATACCTTTGGCACTTATCACATTTTCGAACGAATTTTTTAGTGTCTTTCTCCATGTTGGCCCAGTAGTATCCTGTTCTGATGACCTTGTGAACTAACGATTCGTCACCGGAGTGATTCCTGCAAGTACCCTCGTGAACTTCTCGTAAGACATAATCGGCTTCCCCTGGTCCCAAGCATACTGCCAATGGTCCATCGAACATCCTTCTGTATAATGTTCCATCTTTAGCCGATTTGAATCGGGCAGCTTTTGTTCGTAGATTCCTTGATTCCTTAGGGTCCAATGGGAGAATTCCATTTTTCAAATACTCAATATATTTATTCCTCCAATCCCAAGTTAGGCTCGTGGAGTTTATTTCTGCATGGACTTCTTCGATCACTGACTTTGAGAGTTGTACGACAGTCCCCGAGCTGATTTCGTCGTCTTCGACAGATGATCCCAGATTCGCAAGGGCATCAGCCTTGTTGTTTTGCTCTCGAGGTACATGCTGCAAAGTCCATTATTTAAAACAATGTAATGTTACCTGTAATTTATCCAAATACCTTCACATTCTATCCTCTCGAACCTCGAAGGTTTTGTTGACTTGGTTTACCACCAGTAGGGATTCGCATTTGGCTTCGATGACCTCTGCTCCCAAGCTCTTAGCTAATCTGAGACGTGCAATCATGGACTCGTACTCGGCTTCATTGTTAGTCAACTTAGAAGTTTTGATAAATTTCCTAGTTGTGTTGCACGTGGGCGGCTTCAAAATGATGCCTAACCCGGACCCTTTCACATTCGAAGCGTCGTCTGTAAAAAGGGTCCACATCGCCAATGATGTACCTGATTTTAACAAAAGTTCCCTTTCAACCTCGAGTACGAGGGTTGGCGTGAAGTCGGCCACGAATTTTGCTCAAATTTGAGACTTGATGGTCGATCGGGATTGATATTCGATATCATACCCACTGAGTTCGACGGCCCATTTGGCCCATCGGCCCGACCGTTCGAGTTTATGTAAAACATTACGAAGAGGGTAAGTGGTTACCACACATATTGGGTGACAATGAAAATATGGTTTTAGCTTCCTAGAGGCGCTTATTAGAGCAAGTGCCAATTTTTCTAAGTGTGGGTATCGAGATTCTGCCTCGCCTAAAGTTTGACTTACATAATAAATGGGAAATTGCATACCTTGCTCATCTCGAACTAGGACACCACTTACCGCAACTTCTGAGACTGTTAAGTATAAGTAGAACTTTTCATCTGGTTTTGGGGTATGAAGTAATAGTGGACTCGAGAGGTACCATTTTAATTCTTCTAACGCATGTTGCCACTCCGGGGTCCAGGCGAAATTGTTCTTCTTTTTGAGTAGTGAGAAGAACCTATGACTTC
The DNA here is from genome assembly GCA_005239495.1 of Nicotiana undulata. Taxonomy (NCBI): domain Eukaryota; kingdom Viridiplantae; phylum Streptophyta; class Magnoliopsida; order Solanales; family Solanaceae; genus Nicotiana; species Nicotiana undulata. Next base: position 5,130 of record MDKH01230204.1, on the reverse strand, counting down.
GATCCGATGATCTCGAGATGAATCGTCCTAAGGTGGCTATCTGCCATGTCAGCCTTTGCATGGCTTTAACACTTTCTATGATTGTGATGTCCTCGATAGACTTATTTTATCGGGGTTGATCTAGATCCCCCGATTTGACACCATAAATCTAAGCAACTTGCCCGAACCGACCCCGAAAGCACATTTCTCAGGGTTGAGCTTCATGTTATATTTTCTTAGTATCTTGAAGGTTTCCTGTAAATGTGCCAAATGGTCCTCTGCGCGCAGGGACTTAACTAGTGTATCGTCAATATATACCTCCATTGACTTACCTATTTGTTCTTCGAACATTTTATTTACTAGGCGTTGTAGGTAGCACCAGCATTTTTTAGCCCAAAAGGCATTACGTTATAACAATATGTGCCATAGTTAGTGATGAATGAAGTCTTTTCCTAATCCTCCGGGTTCATTTGAATTTGATTGTACCCGGAGTAGGCGTCGAGAAAACTAAGAATCTCGTGGCCGGCCGTAGCGTCGATCATGTGATCAATTTTAGGCAGAGGAAAAGAGTCTTTGGGGAACGCCTTGTTTAAATCTTTATAACCTACACACATCCTAAGTGTGTTCCCCTCTTTAGGAACTACAACTACATTTTCTAACCATTCGGGATATTTTACTTCCCGAATGGATCCTATTTTGAGAAGTTTAGCTACCTCGTCCTTGATGAACCCATGTTTTACATCAGACCGGGGCCTTATCTTTTGTTTCACTGGCCTGAACTTCAGGTCCAGACTCAATCGATATGTTGTTATCTCCGGTGGGATCCATGTCATATCTAAGTGGACCAAGCAAATCAATCCATGTTATCAATAAGAAATTTAATGAGTTTCTTCTTGAGTTCGGGGGTTAACCCCGTACCCAGGTATACCTTTCGATCGGGCAGGTACTCAATCAGTATAACCTGTTTGAGCTCCTCGACTGTTGATTTGGTGGCATCAGAATCTTCGGGGATAATTAAGGATCGAGGGATCCAATAGTCGTCATATTCCTCTTCGATTCCCTGCTATTCCGACTGAGTCGGAGCAAGTGATTATGGTTGCTATTTGGTCTCCTGTTTTCCTTTGTCCTCTAATCCCTTTGTTGTCGAAAGCACAGATATCGTTATTACCTCGTCGACCGCGAACATTTCATTTGCAGCATCTTACTCTCCATATACCATTTTCACCCCTTCCGGTGTTGGGAATTTCATCATTTGGTGGAGAGTCGAAGGGACTGACCCTCATATTATGAATTCGGGGCCTCCCGAGCAGCGCGTTGTACCTCATGTCGCCCTCGATTACATGGAACTTGGTTTCTTGAATAGTTCCAGCTACATTCACCGGTAGAATGATCTCTCCTTTAGTTGGTTCACTAGCCATGTGGAAGTCATTCAGTACCCGAGCTGCGGGTACAATTCGATATTGCAGGCCGAGTTGCTCCACGACCTTCGATCGGATGATATTTTCCGAGTTACCTGGATCCACTAATTCACAAAGATAAATTACTAGAGCGTCGGTGTGAGGTTGAGAAATTCCTTCTTCTTCCTCATCGTTGAACGATACGGTGCCTTCTGGCACATAATCTCAGGTATGTTTTCCCTTAGTAATTGCTACTTTGGTGCGTTTGAACACGGGCCCTTCTCGGATATTGACCACGCCGAAGATCATATGGATCACATGTTGTGGCTCCTCTTGTTCGTTTTTCCTGTTAGCATCCCTTTCTCTGAAATAGTTTTTGGCTCGATCACTTAAGAACTCTCGAAGGTGACCCTTGTTGAATAGACATGCTACCTTCTATCTCGGTTGCCTACAATCCTCGGTTTTGTGGCCATGTGTGCCGTGATACTTGCATATCAGATTAGGATTTCTTTGGGAAGGATCAGTCTGTATGGGTTTGGGCCATCTAGTATATTTGATTCTTCCAATTGCCGATACAATACCTAATGCGTCGATATCAAAGTTATACTTCGATAATCGAGGTGCCTCTGTGGGATCGGCGTGCTTATCAAAACCATTTTTTCTCATAAGTCCTCGAGAACTCTGTCCTCGATCGCTCCTTCAATTGTTTCGATTGGAATTGTGTCCAGGACCACCGTTCCTGCGATCTGTGTTGTATGGCTGATATCGATCTCTGTTCGACCGAGGTTCCCTATCGATATCTTTCTGACTTCTGCCTGCGGACCTATTTGGATATACGAAACCGGAAAGAGTTATCAATTGGTCATCCTCGACCCTGATCTTCGATTGGTACCGATTATGTACATTGGCCCAAGTCACCGCCGGATGTACATCAGTTGACGAGATGCTATCGATCTTCGTTCACTCAGTCCATGAGTTCAGGCTTGAACAGCCCAATCATTTGTGATTGGTGGCAACTCCATGCGTTCCATGTGGAAACGAGACATGAACTGCCTAAGCATTTCATTATCCTTCTATTTTACTTTGAAAAGGTCTGATTTCCTCATTGCAACCTTTATGGCCCCGACGTGTGCCTTTCAAAAGAATCCGCAAGCATGGCGAATGAGTCAATGGAATTTGGCGGTAGATTATGGTACCAAGTCATTGCCCCCTTCGATGGTGTCTCTCCGAACTTCTTCAATAGGACAAATTCGGTCTCATCATCTTCCAAATCGTTGCCTTTGATGGCACATGTATAAGAGGTGACATGCTCGTTGGGATCGGTGGTCCCATTATACTTAGGGATATTTGGCATGCGAAACTTCTTGGGAATGGGCGTCGGAGCCGCACTTGGAGGAAATGGCTTTTGTTCAAATTTATTTGAATACATCCCTTTCAAAATTGGTGGTGCCCCCGGTATCTGATCAACCCGGGAGTTATACATTTTTACTTCCTTATCATTTGCCTCAATTTTCTTCTCTCCCGACTCAATTCGTTTGGTGAGATCCTCGAGCATCTTCATTATTGCGGGGTTAGTCCCCAATTCACTAGTATTCTACCTTTCTGGTATTGACTCGGTTCGGCAGGCGGCTTCCGGTTCGATCTCATTCGGCATTCGATGTTGATTTTGTAATTGTACAATAGCGGCTTGTTGAGTCTGTAACATCTCGAATATTACTTGGAGACTAACTCCACCATCTCCTCCGCCCTATGTGACTCGGCCACCAGATCGTCCTTCTCTGCGTACACTCCCTTCGGGGTCCCGCCCAGATTCGCCTATGCGAACTGACGTCGACTAGATTGGCAATTGGTGCTCCCTCGAGATCAACTGGTGGTACCTCGACCCCTGGATCAACTACATTGTCATTTTCCCCGTGAAATTCGAGGTCATTATCACCATGTGTGGGTGCTGCTTGTGAGTTTGACATATTTTTCCTGAAAACAAAAATATTTGACATGAATAAGCGTAAAGTAGTGTGTCTTATCGGAATCAGTATTGAATAATCACTATTATCCTTAGCCCCACGATGGGCGCCAAACTGTTTACCCCAAAATTTGGATAACAATTAAACTTATATCGTGGTTTTAAATATATGTGGTTTTACCCAATACTAATTGACAAATAAGAAAGTAGATGACAGAATTAAACATGAAATAAATCAAACCAGTGTGAGAACAGAACTTCAGCCTCGAATTAAGGTACTCTCGAAATAGTAACAATATAAGAACAGTAAAGATTGAATAAATTGATGAACAACAACGAGCAAGAAAGAAGTATTGTATAGTTTTTTCTCAATGAATAATAATGCTTACAAATGGCTGGAACTCCTTGTAAACATATAAATTTAATCGGATTTAAATCCGTAAAATAATTTGGACCATATTAAATTCAAGACACTGGTCCAATTCAAATATTGTGACTATTAAATTGGGTTAATTATTTAAATCCAAAATATCTGTGATGGGCTAGTACATTTAATTGGATTACAACTTAAATGATACGCCCACTTCATTAGCCCAAGGTCCGAATGGCTATTAGCCCATCTTAAAGCCCAGGCTCATGCCACGTGTCAAGTGATGTGGCAATCCCAGTCAAAAGAACAAACCAATAAAATTAAGACACATGCCATGTGACGTGGCAATCCGAGGCGAATAAATGAGCCAATGAAATAATGCCATGTGTCAAGTGATGTGGCAATCCAAGACAAATAAATGAGCCAATTAAATCATGCCAAGTGTCTGAATGGTATTAGTCAGTTCAAACGGACCAATCAAATTGCAGAGCCACACCATTCCTTACAACTATAAATAGAGGTCTTCATAAAGCTAGAAGACACCAGAAGTTATAACAAGAAGCAAGCAGAGAGCTCGTGGATCAAACACCGCAAATTTCTCTACAAGCTACAAGTTCAAGCATTCAAGCACTCAAGCTACAAGATCAAGAACGAAGGCAAGCCAAATACCAAGGCGTTCAAGATCGAATTACTTGTTCGTGATCAAACCAAATCCAAGTTCAAGAAGGAGATTCAAGATCAAGTTTTACAAGCCCTTGAATAAAAATCAAAATCAAGTTCATCAAGATAGTATACATTCTTGAAGAATCAGAGGAATACCGTAGAGATTGTAACACTTTTATTTATTGAAATAAAATATTACATTTGTTACGCAATTTTCTGATCTTGATTATTTATTTTTCTCGACGCGAAAATTTGTTGTTACAAATTTCTGGCACGCCCAGTGGGACAATCTCTACCTCTCATCTCTTCAAATTACTAAATTTCAAGAACACAAAAATGGCTCCTAAGAAGATCAACTTCAATCTCACTACTGCTAAGGCTACAGATTCCAAGTTTTCCTCTGATGTTGAAAACTTGTTGGATGCTACTATGGAAAGCGTAGGACCTATCACTAGGAACAAGGCAAACTTGCTGGAACAACAAGCAGTTCAAATGCCGTCTGCATCAGTTCCTATCTTTGATTTTCAATCCTCAAAGGGGGCAAGATCATTTCCAACTGAATTGGAAGAAGGAATGAACATCGCTGAGATCGTTGATAAGACATTGGCTCTACTTAGCCCATCTTGATCTAAGAATCTCATCACACAGGATGATGATGATGTCTTGATCACAGGATCTGCTCCAAGCACTCCACGTGAGTTGTTCCACTCAGAGTATGCTATAAGAGAAAATCCATGCTTTGCTCCACCATCCACAAC